>PVIY010040308.1:0-22459 GCA_004026745.1 Myrmecophaga tridactyla
AAAAAATGTTTTTGCGTGAGGAAGAACAAAGAATGTCATTACTGCAGGGTGCTGAAAATAGATGGTATTTAATGTTTTAAAATTTTACCTTATATGTGAGACTAAAGCAAAAAATGTTGATTTGGTACAAAATTTATAGTTTGACTAGTGCATTTCCTAATATAACTTATGTAGACAGCTTAATTGAACACCACAAGTGCATGGATGTGAAATTTGTTGGTTTGTCCAGAGTGATGCCCTGATAAATCCTAGAGTGATTTGAACAGTGAATAAAAAAGTATTTGCAAAGTCTCCTTCAGGGAATGGTGAGAATGGAGGAAATTCAACTTCCCCAAGTTGAATTCTTGATATTCTCACAAGCAGTGTGGACAACCAAATCTATAGACTGAGCCCTCAGTCTTGGGGTTTGTTCACATGAAACTTAACCCCACAAAGGATAGGTCAAGCCTACTTAAAATTAGGCCTAAGAGTCACCCCCAAGAGAACCTCTTTTGTTTCCATATGTGGCTTCTCTCTCCAGCCAACACAACTAGCAAACTCACCACCCTCTTCCTGTCTACATGGGACATGACTCCCAGGGGTGTGGACTTTCCTGGCAACGTGGGACAGAAATCCTAGAATAAGCTGAGACTCAGCATCAAGGAATTGAGAAAAACCCTAAAATGATCTGAAACTCTGCATCAAGGGATTGAGAAAACCTCGACCAAAAGGGGGAAGAGTGAAATGAGACAAAGTGTCAATGGCTGAGAGATTCCAAACAGAGTCAAGAGGTTATCCTGGAGGTTATTCTTACACATTAAGTAGATACCACCTTTTTATTCAAGATGTAACAGAGAGGTTGGAGGGAACTGCCTGAAAATGTAGAGCTGTGTTCCAGTAGCCATGTTTCTGGAAGGTGAGTGTATAATGAATGATATGGCTTTCACAGTGTGACTGCGTGATTGTGAAAACCTTGTGTTTGATGCTCCTTTTACCTACCTTGTAAACAGATGAGTAGAACATATGGAATAAAAATAAATAATAAGGGGAACAAATGTTAAAATAAATTTAGTTTAAAATGCTAGTGATCAATGAAAGTGAGGGGTAAGGGGTATGGTATGTATAATTTTTTTTTCTGTTTTCATTTCTTTTCCTTTTTTGAATAGGTGCAAATGTTCCAAGAAATTATCATGATGATGAATATGCAACTATGTGATGATATTGTGAATTACTGATTATATATGTAGAACAGAATGATCAAAATAGGAATGTTTGTGTTTGGTGTTTTTTGGTATTTTTAAAAATTAATTAAAATAAAATTGAAAAAACACTTTCTCAGATAATTAAGGAATTAAATTGGAAATCAGTAATAGGCAGAGTGCCAGAAAATTCACAAATATATGGAGACTCAACAACACACTCTTAAACAACCAGTGGGTGAAGGAATAAATTACAAAAGAAATCAGTAAATATCTGGATGCAAATAAAAATGAAAACATGACATATCAAAATCTATTCAATGCAGCAAAGACAGTGCTAAGAGGGAAATTTATTGTCCTAAATGCCTATATCAAAAAAGAAGAAAGGGCAAAAATCAAGAAATTAACTGTCCACTTGGATGAACTAGAGAAAGAACAGCAACCTAACCCCAAAGCAAGCAAAAGGAAAGAAATAGTGAAGATTAGAGCAGAAATAAATGAAATTGAGAACATGAAAACAATTGAGAAAATCAACAAAACCAGAAGTTGGTTCTATGAGAAAGTATAAGATTGATGGACCTTTAGTGAGGTTGACAAAAAGAAGAAGAGGATGTAAATAAATAAAATCAGAAATGGAAGAGGAGACATAACCACTGATCCCACAGAAATAAAGGAGGTAATGAGATAATACTTTGAAAAACTTTATGCTAATGGACTAAACAATGTAGATGAAATGGAGAACTTCCTAGTACCAATCCTGCTCAAACTCTTCAAAAAATTTGAAGGGGAGGGAAGGGTACCTAACTCATTCTATGAAGCCAACATCACTCTCATACCCAAGCCAGACAATGATATCACAAGAAAAGAAAACTACAGACCAATCTCTCTAATGAGACACTGGCCAAATGCTTGACTTTGCCAAAATGCAAGCTTGGAACTTCAGGGTATTGGGGGTGCTACAGACCCTCTGCAAAGTGTTCAAGCCCTCTGGTGGGAAGATAAAGAAGGAAACATGGGCTATTTCACCCCCCCCCCATTGAGAAAACCTTCTCAACCCAAAGGGGGAAGAGAGAAATGAGAAAAATAAATTCAATGGCTGAGAGATTTCAAACGGAGTTGAGAGGTTATCCTGGAGGTTATTCTTATGCATTATATAGGTATCACCTTTTTGTTAAGGTGTATTGGAGAGGCTGGGGGGAAGTGTCTGGAAAGGTAGAGCTTTGTTTCTTGAAGATGATTGCATGATGATATAGCTATTGCAATGTGACTGTGTGATTATGAAAACCTTGTGTCTGATGCTCCTTTTGTCTATGCTATGGACAGATGAGTAAAACGTATGGATTAAAAACAAATAAATAATAGGGGGAACAAATGTTAAAATAAATTTAGTAGATTGAAATGCTACTGATCAATGAAAGAGAGTGATAAGGGGTCTAGAAAAAAATAGGGGAAACAAAGGTTAAAGTATACAGCATAGATGAAAATACTTGCAGTCAATGAGAGTGAGGGGTTGTAGCGTGAAAACCAGGAACAAGGATGCAGGCCTC
This sequence comes from Myrmecophaga tridactyla, assembly GCA_004026745.1. Lineage (NCBI taxonomy): Eukaryota > Metazoa > Chordata > Mammalia > Pilosa > Myrmecophagidae > Myrmecophaga > Myrmecophaga tridactyla. Next base: position 2,726 of record PVIY010040308.1, read on the forward strand.
CAGAAACATTCTGCGAAGTTAGAACAGGCTGAGACTAAGGATCCGTAGTTTCAGGAAGCAGGTTTTATTCGCTATGGCCATAGGGCTCAGCCAAGTAGCCTCTGAAAGTCTGAGCCCCAAACAAAAGGCAACCTTAGCTTTTATAGACTGTATGATATGTTAAAGACAAGGTAAACAATTGACTGATTTAAGTTGAGAATGGCCCAGAGCTGAACCGTTGAGGGGCTCCCACCCCAGGAATTTCTTCTCTTGCCTATGTGCATCTTCACCAGTTCCTGAAGGCTAGGGGAGGGGGTTTCTATTCCAGGAAATGTGCCTTATCTCGCTTGCCTGCAAGGAGAGGGGGTTTGGGGATTTTCCACAGACAGCACAGCTAAACCAGATAGAAGGGAAGGCCTGCCTGCTACAGGGTAAGGGGTATGGTATGTATGATTTTTTTTCTTTTTTCTTTTTAGTTGTTTTTCCGAATTGATGCAAATATTCTAAGAAATGATAACAGTGATGAATATACAACTATGTGATGATATTGTTTGTTAATGATTATATATCAAGAATGGAATGATCATATGATAAGAATATTTGTGTTTGTATGTTGTTATGTTTAAAAAAATTAAAAATTAAACAAAAACTGTGGTTGGTTCTTTGCTGTAACCCTGGCCCCCTTCTTCTAGAGGAGAATTTTTAATATGAGTCAGGGAATGGTCATGGGGCAGTCTACCATAAGTATGGTAGATAGACAGCAACTCTTTCATATGGAGAGATTTACTGACAGTTCTTTTTTAATGCAATTTTATTGTGATATATTCACACACTTAATAATCCATCCAAACTATGCAATCAATTGCTTACAGTATCATCATATGGTTGTGCATTCATCACTACAATCAATTTTAGAATATTTTCATTACTCCAAGAAAAAATACATATATAAAAGAATACTCAAAACATCCCATACCTCTTTCCCCTATTATTTATTTATGTTTTTCTTTATTTTACTACTCATCTTCCCATACACTGGATAAAGAGAATGTCAGTCACAAGGTATTCAGTCACATAGTTACATGATAAAATCTATATAATATGCAATCATCATCAAGAATCCATCTACTGGTTACAGTTCAACAGTTTTAAGTATTTCCTTATAGCTTTTCTAATGCACTAGAAACTAAAAAGGAATATCTATATAATGCATAAGAACCTTCAGGTTTGCCTCTGACTCTATTTGAAATCTCTCAGCCACAGAAACTTTGTTTTGTTTCATTTCTTTTCCCCCTTTTGGTCAAGAAGTTCATCTCAATCACATTATGTGAGGGCCAGTCGCATCCCTAGGAGTCATGAGTGAGTAAGAATTGTCAATGGGAGGAGCTGAATTGAGATTAAGTTTCAATAAAGGTCTCAGGAAGTCCCTCTAGTCATTATTGAGCTGAGATCTACCAAGTTGCACATTTTGAGGCAAGGAGCCTTGGCTTTTATATACTTTCATTTACTAGTCATTGGATGCAGCCTCTGTGGGATCTTCCCTTGGTGGAGGGTAATTCCCTGACAGGAACTCAGCTGAGAGTCAGCAGCTACCAATATTCTACAGTAGCTCTGTGAATGAGTGTCTCAATTCTGAAGGAGGTTTGGGCAGCTCAAGAAAACATAGACTCTATGACCCAGTGAGGTATGTGTGTTGACAGGAATTATGCAAGTGCACTTTAAAATCACTAAGGAGAAATATTTAACCTATACTGAGGAGAGTCCTAGAAATTTCCCCAAAGGCAATGACTTCTAAAATGCAACCTGAAGAGTAAAAATGTGATCATCATGTATTTGGTGCTATATGCATTGGTAATTTCAAATGCACATGGTAACGAAAAAAGAGATCATTGTTCAGGAAACTAAAACAAAATTGTGACTATATTCACTGTTAGGATGAGAAGAGGAGGAGGGGAACAGTGAGAGATGAGGATAAAGAGGAAATTGCCTAGATCATGTCTTCTTTGCTGTGTTAAGAATTTAAACTTAAGGACTATGTTATCCTGAACAAATTACTTCATCCTACAGTCCTTACATCCTTAAGTGATAATATGCAGAAAATAATACTAACTTCAAAGGATTAAGGTGAAGATTGAGTAAGGCAACATGTAATGGCCCCAGCCTGGGTGTAAATTGCAGGTGCTTAGTTCCTTTCCATGTAGAAATATGCAAGGCAGGCTTTAGCTTTAAGCAAAGAAGTGATGGCTTAGATAGTTTTAATTTGGGTGTAGATCAGGAAGGCTTCATACCAAATATTCTTTCTCCCATTAATGATTGGAATTTTAGAATTCCTTAATATTATATATCAATATTTACCTTATAAAGACAAGAAAAAGACTGCAGTAGAATTTGATAACACGATTCATGAGGGAGAAAATAAGGAATGGAATACTGAAGGTGTAGCGCGAAAACCAGGAATGAGGTCACAGGCCTCCAGGAATGTTTCACAAAGTTAGAACAGGCTGAGACTAAGGATCCATAGTTTCTGGAAGCAGGTTTTATTTGCTATGGCCATAAGGCTCAGCCTAGTAGCCTCTGAAAGTCTGAGCCCCAAACAAAAGCAACCTTAGCTTTTGTAGACTGTATGATATGTTAAAGACAAGGTAAACAATTGGCTGATTTAAGTTGAAAATGGCCCAGAGCTGAACCGTTGAGGGGCCCCCACCCCAGGAATGTCTTCTCTTGCCTATGTGCATCTTCACCAGTTCCTGAAGGCTAGGGAAGGAGGTTTCTATCCCAGGAATGTGCCTTGTCTCACTTGCCTGCAAGGAGAAGGGGTTTGGGGATTTTCCACAGCGAGCACAGCTAAACCAGAAAGAGGGGGAGGCCTGCCTGCTACAAAGGTAAAGGGAAACCTGGCACAAAGAGGGGTGCTGGCATCATTTAAGACATGTTTAGCCTGTGTTACAATTTAGTATTCTGTTATCCTCAGAAAATGAAGGTTTGATAATGTTTTGTGTACTTTTACATGTAAGAAAATCTTTTTGTTTTTGTTTATCAATTTGGCAAGAATGAAAACAATCATCCTACTCAGGGTGGGGTGCAGTGAGATGGGACTACTGCTTTTGGGCTTATGACCTTGGAAAATCTTTCTAGAGAATTATTGAGTAGTATATATGAGGATCCAAAAGATGCTTAAAGCCTTTGATCTATAAATCACATAGAAATTCATGCTTAAGAAATAATCAGGAATAAAAACCCATGTTTATGTACAGGGACATCAACCACACTTTTTATAAGAGCTACAAAAGGAAAAAAATCCAAATGTCTCATCCTAGGAAAATAAATATATACACTGAAATGTGTTCACACAGAAGATGATTAGCCAAATTTCAAATTCCAACTATTCAACAAATAGTTATTATATGGTGAAATGTGCACTATGTAAAATAAATAGTGGGATTCATAAATATGTGCAGAATGATCACTGTTTTTAACATAGATAGATGTGCATGTGCTAAAAATCATAGGTCAAAATTTGGATTATATCTCTGGGTGGGTAATATGAGTAATATTGGTATTTTGATTACTCATTTTGGCTGAATTTTTGGAATTTGTAGAATGTACTGAAAATAATTTAAAATAACAAGAAATGTCATCTTTTTAAAATATCACTTTTTCACATGGAATATCAGTAGAATATGTTTTTTACTCAGCCTGGCAAGGAATTTTAAATGGGTAAGGCAAATAGAAAAAAATAATCCTCTGAATATGGATGATGATATTTCACTGCCCTCTGTTTTCTAAAAAAATAATTAAAACATAAAATGCCCTTTAACCTCTGGTTGAAAGAAACCTTTATTTTAAAATACAACTTTTGGTAACATTCAAAATTACTTCTATCAATTTTCATGGGAAAAACTAATCTCTAAATTGTGTATGTTGTAGCCATATTACCTCTGTAATTGGAAATAGATTTATTTCATTTTGTAATACATAAAAATTGAAGCAAAGGGATACACTGAATTCCAGATATGAATTGACTATAAATTATGCAATATTCAAACCTGGAAAGATTCGAGTAGAGATAAGATATAATTGAAAAATATACAATCATGGAATATATGAACAGATTGATTGTGAATGACACATCAAATCTCAGAATATCACATTGGTGGATGTGATGGTTAGGTTCTGGTCTCACCTTGGCCAAACAATTATGCTCACTGGTCTGGTCAGGCTGTAGTGCGAAAACCAAGATTGAGGCCACAGGCATCCAGGAAACTTCCATGAAATTAGAGCAGGCTGAGACTAAGGGTCCACAGTTTCGGGAAGCAAGTGATTTATTAGCTCGTGGGCAAGGGGCTCAGCCGAGTCACCTTGAAAGTCTGAGCCCTGAACAAAAGGCAACATTGGCTTTTTTTTTAATTTGCATATGGGCATGAGGCACCAGGGATCGAACTCCAGATCTCCAGCACGGTAGGTCGGAGCTCTGCCTGCTGAGCCACGGCAGCTGCCCAACATTGGCTTTTATAGACACTATTACATGCTACAGATAGGGCAAGCCTAATACAGTAAATAGCAATATTAAAGGAAAGGTAATTGGTCAGTCTGAGGCACAAAGCAAATTGCAGAAACAGATAAGCTGTTAGGGGAGGGTCCCCATCCCAGGTGTCTTATCTCACTTGCCTGCAGTTTTACCCAGTCCTGAAGGTCAGGAGAGGGGGTTTGGGGATTTCTACAGAAAGGCAACCTAATTAAGGGAGAGGAAGGGGGGCCTGCCTGCTACATTTAGAGAAAGGGGGGCCTGCCTGCTACAGAATATATGAACAGATTGATTGTGAATGACACATCAAATCACAGAATATCACATTGGTGGATGTGATGGTTAGGTTCTGGTCTCACCTTGGCCCAACGATTATGCTCACTGGTCTGGTCAGGCAAGCACTGACCTGACCATTGCTCCAAGGATATCTTGTGGCCAGTTGATAAACCTGAAGGCTGGTATATTAAATCATAAGTCAGTTGATTGCATCTGTGGCTGATTACATCCACAATCAACTACGGTGTTGAAGGCTTTTAGGAAAATGAAACACTCTTTCACTGCTTCTTAAGCCAGGGAGCTTCTCCTGTGGAGTTCATCCAGAAATCTCATTGGAGCTGCCAGCTGCACAACCTGCCCTATGGACTTTGGACTCTTCCATTCCCACAGTTTTTTGGGGGAGGAACCTTTATAAATCTCATATTTATAGATATCTCCTGTTGGTTCTGTTTCTCTAGAGAACCCTGGCTATCACAGGGTTAAACTATATATAATCTACATAGCTTAAAATCACTTTATGCAAAAAATAAAAGTAGATCAAAAGAGAAGTGATATCTTAGAAGATGATACATGCTTAATATGGTAAATGGCATAAATAAGTGTTTAGGTTATTTCATGAATGTTTGATTTGCATAAATGTTATGGGATGTTGGATGTATTTAGAGCCATCTTATCACCTTATTTTAATTTTAGGATTCATTGTAATAATTTGCACTTCTGTTAAGTTTCCTAGGCTGCTCAAAGGAAATACCAAACAGGACATGTTTAAATGATGGGTATTTATTAGCTTAAGGTTTTGAGGCCAAGAAAGTGTCCAAATCAAGACAACATCAAGTTGATGCTTTCTTCCCAAAGACCAGCTGGCAGCGATCCTTGTCTCCTTTGCCCCATGACAAGGTACATGACAACATCTGCTGGTCTCTCCCTTCTCTTCTAGATTTTGTTGATTTCAGTTTCTTGCCCCCATGTCTTTCTTTCTCTTTCTCTGTATCCATTCCACTTATAAGATACTATGGTAATACGATTAAGACCTATACTGAATGAGATGGGTCTCATGTTAACTGAAGTAGCCTCATCAAAAGGTCCTACTTATAAAAAAAAAAAGATCCTATTTATAGTGATATTACATCCACAAGAATGGATTAGATTTAAGAACATGTTTTTCTGGGATACATACATCTTCAAACCAGCACAAACTCTACCTTGTTTTATATCCATAATTCATTGTCTCCTTTACTAATACTGTGGTTGTAAGCTTTGGAAGTAAAAGGCTTGTGTCTCTCTAGTTTATGCCTCAACCAAAGTGTCTATTAGATTGTCCATATATTGGAATCTCAACCAGTACATTTAATTACATTGAACAAATTTCTCTCTCAGGAAGTTGCCAATGAGCTGGTTTGATCACTGATATGTGCCACAGAAGGTTAGTTCAGGAAATAAGAGACCAAATCTATCTGAATTCAAGATTTCCCACTAACAAATAAGTGCAAAGCTATATGCCACCTGTACATGAGAAAGAAGAAATATTACATTTATAATGTAATATTAATATAAATGAATTGTATAAAAGAAATATTTCTTCCATACCACGTACTCTTGAGAAATTCACAGGAACATCCAGATATTCAACTACACTCAGAGCAATTGAAAAAACAGACTCAAATGTAAGTGTTTTAGGTGATTTCCCTTTTTATATGTAGATACATTGAGAACAATATATTATACCAATTATATTTCTATACACAGTGTATTAAGCAGCAAGATTCAGAAGTCCTTTACATTAGAAAGTGCAATTCAAGTTGCATATGTACACTTCCTCAGGGAGCTCTCCTTGCATATATATGTACAATCTGATCAGAAATCTGGGAAACAGAAAGAAATTTGGACTAACTGTTTATTAGAAAAGATGTAGAACAGTGCCAAAGATGGGCCATATGCCTACAGAGGTTGGAGGAAAAAAAGGCCCCAATAAATTTGTAAACCACCACTTATAAAAATCTAACTTTGAAGACATATCTTTAGGAAATGTTCATCTCAAATAAATTCAGTTTCATTTTATGCCAACAAAATTCATTCTATCAAATTGCAGGGGGAGAAAAAATGTTATCAGAAACTCTGAGACTTGACTATTGAACATTTTCAGTGCATTCTGAGGAAATGTGGTTGTTCAGATAAAGGAAATATATCATCCTTCTTGTCATCTAGTCCCAGTGATTTGAGTATTATGAACCTGGGGCTTCAAATTCCAGGTGAAGGGGATTATTCCACATCTGGGGAAGAACTGTGTTAACTGTTATCTAATGATTGATGATGATGATGATTATGATGATTGTGATTATAAATTTGAGCAATGCTTTAGTATTTATATAACATTTTCACATATATTGTCTGCTTTTTTCCACACTATATACCCTCAAAGCAATTGGGAAAAATAAACTGCCCATATTTTAGATGAGTACACAAGAGTTCCAGAGTGAAGCAATGATGTGCCTAAGCTAACAAAGGAGATGAAATCTTTGTCTCCTAAATTTAAATCCAGAAAGCACAGGGAAGTTGGTTGAGTAGGAAGCTTGAGGACTAAATCCTTTAACCAAAACGACTGATAAACAAGCAGGTATTGCCTGAAACAGCAGAGGCCAGAAGAACATGGTATAAAATCCACTAAGAACTGGAAGAAGAGGATGATAAATTAGAGTGAAAACTGTAAATTTCTCTCTCTTCAGAAGGCAGCTATTTAGTTCTATCACCTACTCTTGTTGCAGGCTACCATGGGTTCCAGTCCATTGCTAGCTGCAGGTGACAGAAGGGGACATAAAAATCCTCTTCCCCAAGGACAATTGTGGGCACAGCCATTTGCTGATCCTGGCTTTTGATCAAAAAATTCAAGTCACTGGGTCCAGGCTCAGAAGGCAACAATTATTCAATCTGCCTTAGACAAAGATGGCTGAAACCCTGCCCTAGATAAAGACAGTGGCAGTCATTGCTTCAGCCCTCTACACACAGCAGATCATAAAGTACTCCCTAATACTCCATAGCTGTGGGCTGAGAAAGAGGAGGTAATGTGGAGGAAGTGGGCCATAGCCTTTATTCTATTTACTCATATAACTTACTTGTGACTTCAGGGCCTCCATGAGGACTATCTCTCACATATGCTACTTCAGTTTTATTATGGAGTGCTGTTGGGCATGCCTAAATTTAAGACTTTATGGGTCAAACAACACCAAGCTTGTGATGAGTAACTCATGTTTCATGATAACTTGGTCATTCATGATTAAGCATCCAGTCTCTATTAAGCCTGGTAGCAGGGCAAAAGCTATTTCTCTAAAGGAGAGTAATTATATACAGAGGATGGGAAGGCTTTGCTCTAAAATCCTAAGGGTGTATACTATGGCTTTCCTATAGGGTCTTGCCAAAACCTCTAGGCAGCATTTCTATTTGCCACTCACTTTCAACACCACTGGATCTACTGGATATGTGGTCTAAGTGGCAGAGCAGCTTGCACAGCAGCCTGGACTCATTGCAGAGCCTCTGCTTGTTCCTGTCCCTACTTGAAACAAGTAGTTTTTTGTGTCACTTGGTAAATAGGCCAGAGCTGCACATCCAAAAATGAGGAATATGTTGTCTTCCAAATCCAAAGAGGCCAACCAGGCAGTGTGCTTCATTTTTAGTCACAGGAGGTGCTAGATGCACAGTTTATCCTTCACTTTAGAAAGAATATCATGATGTGCCACCCACCACTAGACACCTGGAAATTTCACTTATCTGCAAGAACCATGAATTTTTGTTGGGTTTATCTCCCATACTCTGACTTTCGAATGCCTTACCAATAAGTCTAGAGTAGTAGCTACTTTTTATGCACTAGATCCAATCTATATTATATCATCAATATAATGGACCAGTGTTATATCTTATGGGAGGGAGAGAAGATGAAGGTCCCTGCAGACTAGATTATGACCTAGAGATGGAAAGTTGATTATCTTTGAGGTGGGATAATAAGGACTCATTGTAGGCCTTGCCATCTGAAAGCAAATTGTTTCTGGTGGCTGTTACTAATACAAATTGAGAAAAAAGCATTTGTCAGATCAATGATTGCTTACCAAGCATCAGGAAATATTTTGATTTGTTCAAGCAATGATATCACACCAGGAATAGTGCTGCATTTGGAGTCATCACCTGGGTAAGTTTATGACAATCTACTATCATCCTCAAAGATCCATCTGCTTTTTTCCCTGCAGACCAAATAAGAGAGTTGAATGGGGATGTGGTGGGGATCACTAAACCTGTCTGTATCCTTCAAGTCTTTGGTAGTAGCACTAATCTTTGAAATCCTTCCGGGAACGTGGTACTGCTTTTTATTTTCTATTTACTTTCACTCACCAAGTCAGGGAACCAATGTGAGAATTATTCCAGTTGCTGAGTATGTGCATTCAATTACACATTCCAGAACTGGGGAAATGACCAGAGAATGAGTCTGGGAACCAAATGAAACCACTATGAGGTGGACCTGAGCCAAACTCTTTTGCTCACTTGACTTCATAAACCCCTAACTCAGACTAGTGGAAAACAGTGACATTTTGGTCTCCTGAAATTAATGACACTTTTAAATCAGTGTCAAATAATGCTTGAAATGTTTGATCATTTTCTTTTCCCCAATGCACAGTTACACTGATAAAAAGACTTATGTCTCTTTGGGAAGTTTGGAAGGAATATTAGCAATATAAATTGTGGGCAGTGTATAACGGTCTTATGCAAGGAGACCTGAGTTCTGTTTATTCAAAAGGCTTTGTGTCTGTAGATGATCTCAAGTCTGGGCACTGGTTAAGAGGCCATGACCCTCTGTTTTAGCACTTCAAGTTAGATATTTGCTCACTTGACCTAGAACTTCTGCTTGTACAAAACAAGTAAGAACTTAGTAGACTGCCCATCTATTTTACTTAGGCACCTCATGATCTACTAACCAACACCATAGTTCTGTGTGAGTCAGACAATTTCTATTACTGCTTTGAGTTTGCTGTGCTATCAATTGTGTTAGCTATGTTGATTTTGTTTTTGGTAATTACGTTCTGCAATTTGCCTTCTGCCACCCTCTGTCTGATCATTGTGTTTAGGCATCCAGGTTCATTCACAGCGGTTCCCAAATTAATAACTGACCTAGAGAGAAGAGTAAAGCAGAACTCTTCAGGGATGATGGGGTTAGTCTCACAATTTTATTCTTCACAGTCCTGGTGAAAGGTGTGTCCTGTGGACATTCCTGTGGTGGGTGATCAGGCCTTACAGAATAAATCTCACCCTATCATTCCAATATCTCTAAACCTTTGGATTCCCCTGATCTAAGCATGCAAAGAGAATTCTGGCACTTTGCATACAAGAAATATAGGCCACCTTTTAGTCCATGCTTCAGCCAAAAACCCAAACAATCAGAGCTCTTTCTGACCCCATGAGCTACAACATTGAATCCAGAATCTCTACTTAGTGGACCCATATCAATAAATTCAACCTGATCCAACCTGAGTTCCTTTAACATTTTCCAATATTATATTTTCATTCCTATACACATTCCCTGATTTCTGTCTATACAAACTGGAAAAGTCATTTTGTTCCTTTGGAATGCAGTAAATCTCTTAGTTGGTCATACTGTGTTCCTTACCTGTTGGGACCTGTTGCGACTTTGTTCTAGTTATATGTCTGGAAGAAAAGAGGGATGGTGGGAAAGGGTCATGAAAAGAATTAGAAGGGTCTTGCAAGCCAACTATGCCAGAGCATTCCATTGTAGTTTCACCTGATGAAACAGGATTACTCTCTTCAGATGGTGGTATGAGGTCTGTTTCCTCAGTGGAGGTGTTTTCAGGTTTATTAGGCAGAGTAGGTTTAATCTCTTCAGGAGGAAGTTGGATGGCTGATTCCTTAGGGAGATTGGATATTGGTTGGCTAAATCTTCAGGGCAGACCACTACAGGATTATCTGGCTAAGTCTCGGCAGAATCTATTGTTTCAATATTCTGTTATTACTATCAGCCCTAATATATCCATTCAAATTTTAAGGATTCATTTCTTTCCAATCAATGCCTTCACTTTAACAACAGACAACCTGAAGGGTTAATGTCTTAATCTTTCCCTCAGTTTTTTCCCCCCTATTATTTATTTTTATTCCATATGTTCTACTCATGTGTTGACAAGGTAGATAAAAGGAGCATAAGACACAAGGTTTTCACAATCACACAGTCACGCTGTGAAAGCTATACCATTATACAATCATCATCAAGAAACATGGCTACTATGTTTCTTGATGATGATTGAACAATGATATAGCTTTCACAGTGAGACTCTGTGAATGTGAAAACCTTGTGTCTTATGCTCCTTTTATCTACTATATCAACAGAAGAGTAGAACATATGGAATAAAAATAAATAATAGGGGGAACAAATGTTAAAATAAATTTAGTTTGAAATGCTATTGGTAAATGAAAGCGAGGGGTAAGGGGTATGGTATGTATAATCTTTTTTTCTCTGTTATCATTTTATTTCTTTTTCTGTTGTCTTTTTATTTCTGTTTCTAAATCGATGCAAATATTCTAAGAAATGATGAATATGCAACTATGTGATAATATTAAGAATTACTGATTGTATATGTAGAATGGAATGATATCTTAATGTTTTGTTGTTAATTTTTTAATTAATAAAAAAACAAAAACAAACAAATAAAAAAGAAACATGGCTACTGGAACACAGCTCTACATTTTCAGGCAGGTCCCTCCAGCCTCTCCATTTCTTCTTAGATAACAAGGTGATATCTACTTAATGCATACGAATAACCTCCAGGATGACCTCTTGTCTCTGTTTGGAATCTCTCAGCCATTGACACTTTGTCTCATTTCACTCTTCCCCCTTTTGGTCGAGAAGGTTTTCTCAATCCCTTGATGCAGATTTTCAGATCATTTTAGGGTTTTTCTCAATCCCTTGATGCTGACTCCGAGTTCATTCTCAGATTTCTGTCCCAAATTGCCAGGAAGGTCCACACCCCTGGGAGTCATATCCCATGTAGATGGGGGGAGGGTGGTGAGTTTGCTTGTTGTGTTGGCTGGAGAGAGAGGCCACATCTGAGCAATAAAAGAGGTTCTCTTGGGGGTGACTCTTAGGCCTAATTTTAAGTAGACTTGACCTATCCTTTGTGGGGTTAAGTTTCATGTGACCAAACCCCAAGACTGGGGGCTCAGCCTATAGCTTTGGTTGTCCACACTGCTTGTGAGAATATCAAGAATTCAACTTGGGGAGGTTGAATTTTCCCCCATTCTCACCATTCCCCAAAGGGGACTTTGCAAATACTTTTCCACTCACTGATCAAATCACTCTGGGATTCATTGGGGCATCACTCTGGATAAACCAACAAAATCTCATGTCTTACCCAAGGTTCCATGTACTTATGTTGTTCAACCAAGATATCTACATAAGTTATGCTAGGAAATGCACTAGTCAAAATATAAATTTTGTACCAAATAAACATTTTTTGCTTTAGTCTCACACATAAGTTGAAATTTTTAAATATTAATTACCATCTATTTTCAGCACCCTGCAGTAATGACATTCCTTTGTTCTTCCTTATGCAAAAACATTTTTAAATTTGTACATTTAGTCACTGTCATTATGTACTCTAGGCAATCCTAGATTATACCATCTCAATCTTTGTCATCTATCTTTCTTTCTGATTTCATTTGCGCCCCAGCCCTCCTCCCTTTATCATTTTCACATTCAGCTTCATTCAGTGTTTTAACATAATTGAATTACAGTTAGGTAGCATTGTGCTGTCCATTTCTGAGTTTTTACATTCAGTCCTGTTGCACAATCTGTATCCCTTCAGCTCCAATTACCCAATATCTTACCTTATTTCTATCTCCTGATGGTCTCTGTTACCAATGAAGTTCTCCAAGTTTATTCACTAATAGTTCATATCAGTGAGACCATACAGTATTTGTCCTTTTGTTTCTGGCTAGTCACACTCTGCATAATGTCCTTAAGGTCCATCCATGTTGTTACATACTTCATAACTGTATTCTGTCTTACAGCTGCATAATATTCCATCGTATGTATATACCACAGTTTGTTTAGCTACCCATCTGTTGATGGACATCTTGGCTGTTCCCATCTCTTGGTAATTGCAAATAATGCTGCTATAAACATTGGTGTGCAAATGTCCATTTGTGTCCTTTCCCTCATGTCCTTTGAGTAGAAACAGCATATAGATGGGTTCCGTTCCCTAATCCATTCTGCCAGTCCATGTCCCCCGATTGGGAAGTTTAATCCATCAACATCAGTGTTCTTACTGCCCAGGCTTTTTGCCTTTTGGCTTTTTTATGTCCTTCTAATTTTCCTTCTTTTTACCTTTACTCATGGTCTTCCTTTTTAAACTCTTCTCCACACCTCTCTGTTCTGCCTTCGTATCTGTCTCTAGTGCTCCTTTTAGTATTTCTTGCAGAGCTGGTCTCTTGGTCACAAATTCTCTCAGTGATTTTTTGTCTGAAAATGTTTTAATTTCTCCCTCATTTTTTAAAGGACAATTTTGCTGGATATAGAATTCTTGGTTGGCAGTTTTTCTCTTTTAATAATTTAAATATATCATCTCACTGTCTTCTTGCTTCCATGTTTTCTGTTGAGAAATCTATGCATAGTCCTATGGGGCTTCCCTTGTATGTGCTTGATTGCTTTTCTCTTGCTGCTTTCAAGAGTCTCTCCTTCTCTTTGACCTCTGACAGTCTGATTGGTAAATGTTTTGGAGTACATCTATTTGGATCTATTCTCTTTGGGGTATGCTACACTTCTTGGATCTGAAATTTTAAGTCCTTCATAAGAGTTGGGAAATTTTCAGTGATAATTTCCTCCAGTAGTTTTTCTCCTCCTTCTCCCTTCTCTTCTCCTTCTGGGACACCCACAACATGTATATTTGTGCACTTCATATTGTCCTTCAATTCCCTGAGTTCCTGCTCATATTTTTCCATTTTTCCCCTATATTTTCTTTTTCTTGCTGGATTTCAGATGTTCCATCCTTCAGTTCAGAAATCCTATGTTCTGTCTCTTGAAATCTACCATAGTAGGTTTCCATTTTTTTTCATCTCTTCTACCATGCCTTTCATTCCCATAATTTCTGTGATTTGTTTTTTCAGACTTTTGATTTCTTCTTTTTGTTCATTCCTTGCCTTCTTTATATCCTCCCTCAATTCATTGATTTGTTTTTTGATGAGGTTTTCCATGTCTATTCATATATTCTGAATTAAATGTTTCATCTCCTGTATCTCATTTGAATTGTTGGTTTGTTCCTTTGACTGGGCCATATCTTCAATTTTCCTAGTGTGATTTGTTATTTTTTGCTGGTGTCTAGGCATTTAATTACCTTAATTAGTTTATTCTGGAGATTGCTTGCACTTCTTTTACCTAGGGTATTCTTGCTGGACGAATTTGTTGTCTGTCTGTTCTTTGACATTCAGTTCAGCTTTTTCTGGACATCTAGCTTAGGTTTTGTTTAACATAGGAGAATTTTTCAGTTCTTGTTTTCTTGTTTCTTGCCTTGCTTGTATGGTGCCTTTTCCCCGAACCCCTGAGGAGGGTCTACATAGGTGTTATAAACCCCAGCTGGATTTTCCCAGACCAAACTGGCCTCCTATGAGGAGGAAAGATTCACCTGCATTGGTTTTCCCAGAGGATGAAACCCAGCAGGTTGACAGACTTTCCTGTGAAGTCTCTGGGCTCTGTTTTTCTTATCCTGCCCAATATGTGGTGCTTGTCTGCCTGCAGGTCCCACCAGCATAAGATGATGTGGTACCTTTAACTTTGGTTGGGGGCATGGTGGAGACAGAGGAGAGGTTGTAGGCTGGTTTTTAATGGCTTCAAATTACCAAGCCCTGGTGTCTGAATTCCGTGAGAGAGGGATTCCACCTGAGTTGGGCTTCACCCCTCCCCTGGGGAAGGCACAGGTTCCAGACAAGCCCTCAAAATGAGCTTGTTTCTGCCTATGCCTGGGGCAGTTGCAGCCTGAGAAGCCCTGCCGCTGTATCCAAAGGCAGTCAAGCCTTTGTAGAAACACAGCCCCAAAAACCTCTGTTTCCTTCCTTTTTTTTCCTTTTTCCATTAGCCCTGCCCCCTTGGTGCTAGTGCAAAAATGAGCAACCTCCACATTGACCAGGTTCACCTGAGCTGGGGGCCTATCTTTAGTAGTCAGAATTTGTTAATTAATTCCACATTTGGCATTTGGTTGGGCTCAGCCCCTGCTGCTGGTCAAGTCTCTTTCCTTTCCCCTCTGGGAAGCAGCCTGTGGGGGAGGGGCACCTGCTGCCATGGCTTGGGGAACTCATGGTTCTGGGGGGCTCACAGCTGGTCCAGCTGTTCCAGACTGGTGTACACTGTATGTCCAGTCACTGACGTGGCCCCAGGAGCTGTTCTGTATGGTGCACATTCTAAAATGTGCACATTGCTAAGCCACCTTCTTGGCCCAGAAGTCTGGCTATGAAGTTTTGTATGAATATTTAATGTTAGTTACTAGTTGCATGTTGGGTATGTCGATGCCATTTTCCAGGAAAGTTATCTTCATTTTTTAAGTTCTTTGTTATCATGCTGCATGTTTAATTTTGGAATTCACAGAGAAGGAGTAAAGGCAAATGTTATTACTGCAAACTGAGAAGCAGGGAGTGTGGAGGATGTTTTTATAAATTCATTTACAAAAGCAAGCTCTGGTAGCATGCATCATAATGATATGATCCTAAACAAAGCTTTCACCACCTTACTAATCTTTAGCAGAGAAGTATCAGAAACCATGTTTAGATTTTCAAAAATCATGAAAAATTATTTTTCCATATTGTGATAACACATTGTGTGAAAATAATAATAATAATAATAATAAGAGAGCATCATAGAAAGCATCATCCAGTACATTTTTTTTGATTCACATTTTGCCACCCTACTGATTTTCGCTTCTTTAGCTTTCTCTGTCAGAAAGTAGCTCATTTTGAAGGCTTCAAATACAGAGTAAAAAATAAGCTTTTTTGTTTATTAGGAATAGAAGGGTTCTATATACTGTATATGTCTGTGTTTCAGGGCAAGTTGCAGTTAGGAGTAAAAGTAAAGGACAAAGCAATAAATGATTGAAACTTCAACATCAAATTAGGCCATAATTATTATTTACTTATATGATTTTGATGTCATTAAAAAGAAGATACTGTGAAATTATCTTAAATTTCACAGTATTGATGGACTATGGACTTTGGGCATTATACGTGATGCCTAAGGAGTGCAGGTAGCTGAAGGATGCACTGAATGAGTAGATTGGCAAATGATAGTGTATACATATGATCAAATATTGCACTGCTACAGAAAGGAATAAAGTTGTGAGGCATGCAACAATGTGAATGAACCTGTGAGGCATTTGGTGAGGCAAAATAAGCCAAAAACAAAAGAGCAATTATTGTATGGACTTCTTTATAAAATGCTTATAAGAAAGTAGGTGACTACATTGTAAGCTCTTATAGCAGTCACATTTAGTGATTAAGGTCATTCAGAGCATGGGGTAAGGAAGACATTGTCTAGATTTTAGAACTTTACCTACTCTTTGAGACCAAAGTAAGAAAGGTTTATTTTGCCCAGAACCTAAATTTTCTTTAGCACATAATCTAACTCAATCTGTCTAGATAGCTCACTTAAACAATTGAAACATAGGGAGCCCAGAAAAAGAATAAGGGCCTTTAGCCCTCTATAGCTTGATGTAATAATACCTGGATACATCATAGAATATATTAAGCAGATAATCAAAAAGTATTGGCAAAGTCTCTTGAGGGATGAAAGAAAAAATATGGAGCTATTAAACTTTACTACCAGGGTGTCATGGTCAGGTTCATGTGTCAACTTGGCCAGGTGGTGGTACCTGTTTATCTGGTTGGGCAAGTGCTGGCCTGTCTTTTGCTATGATGACATTTCATAGAATTAAATCATGATCACATTGGCTACATCCACAGCTGATTCCACAATACACAATCATTTATTTGGTGGCACTAAATAAAGACATTGTCTGTTAATGGTTAGTAATAGGCTGAATAGAAATCAGAATGATGTTTACAGTGGGTTTGAGAACCTACATGCTAGAATCTAAAATTATTCATATTAATATCTAGAGTTTTATGGTTCTTAGGAGAACTTTCTTTGAAAATTGACTTTTGGCTCTTTCAAATTACTCATTTATTATGAGTTTGGTCCTATGGTCTCTTTAATTCAACATTCAGGTTTATTTAGAAATATTTTGCTATATTTCCACAGACTATATATATGCACCCTCAGGCTACAAATACCATATCTGTGTGAATGGCTCAAGAGCTTAAATATAAGTTTAGGTCAATGTATAAAAAATTCATTATCAGAATGCATTAAGTTAGTTCTGATTCAGCTGGATTCAGCAGATAGCCACAGTAAAGGTCTGCCTGGAAAGCAAATAATCTTGGATACTAGTAATCCTAGAAAAATTGGGAGGAATGTTCAACCAAGGTTTTTGAAACAAAAATAGCAGCTCAACTTAAATATAAACTGAGTTGAGGTGAGAATTTAAAGGAAAATTGGCTCAGGAGCCAGAATGCAGCACTGCATGTTGGGCAAGAAACAGATGGTATAACAGAAGAAGAATAAAGTATCAGAGACAATAATTTGTCGGAACAACCTAGAAATGTAGAACTGTGGGCCTATGGTATACAAAGCTTTGATGATGAGCTGGGATTCACACTGTCCTCCGGGTTTTAGAGGGGCCTGATTAGGTGTGAATGGGGAGTCCTAACACTTGGTTACAAAATTCCAGAGTAAATATTTTGAACTCAGTTCAGACTAAATATCATTTTCCATGGTATCATGATGTTCATTCTTGTAACATCTCCAAACTCTAAGCAAATATATTAAGAGTATATTGTATAATCATCTCTGTCTTTATCCAGCACATTAAATAGCTCTAATTATTTCCATCCACAAAATACAACCTTTATCTCTTTATCTGTAGCTATCTCTTTCCTTCCAGGCTCCTTTCATAATCTCATACCCATTGCTCTCCCTACCATTAGCACTGACTTTAATGTGTTGAATATATAGCCATGGATAATTGTGTATCTTTGGAATATATATAGCCTTGTTTATATGTATATGTGCTTTAAATATATATATGGCATTATCTGGTTTTGACCTGATTTTTGCTCCTGTGTAAATGGTTTGAATTGAATCCCTGAAGTCTTTTAGAGTTCTGCTTTGTTATTAATGTCTTCAATTTATCCACATGCATAAGCAATAAGTGTACTTTTTTATCTTTGCTTTCTGACTCTCAAAGTGCACTTTCAAGCTGAGATTTAGCAACTTTTTTCTTTCTTTAATTTCTTGGACATTTTTGGTTTCATTTCATTAAATTATTTGCTTATCTTTTTCTGTGATCTTTATTACATGAAAGAAAACATTTCTACTTTTATCTTCCATATATCTTAACTTTTGAAATCATATTTCTCTTTTCTTCCTGATGTCTTCTGGAAGAACTCACCCTGATTTTATAGCTCATTATTTGTTTTTTCCCCCAGCTGTATCCATTCTGCTAGTCAAACTCCCTATTGTGTTCTTTATTTAGAGCATTGCATTTTTCACATCCAGTAACTCTAATTTGTTCTTTATCATGTTTTTTCCTTCTTCATTTTCTAATATTCTATTTTACATTTATAGAAATATTCATTATAAATAGTATTACATTATTGTAATCTCTGGTCTATTAATTCTATTTTTGTCTGGTATATATTTAGTTTGTTGTCTTTCTTTAGAATGCTTGCCTGCCACATGGATGGAAGAAAGTGGGAGAGGGAAAGTGAATGCCTCAAGGCAGAGATTTCAGGGAGATTTCATTGCTATAATAAAAGCTATAATAACCTTATTCACCACCATCCCCCAATACATCACTCTGGAAACCTTCTGCCTCTCTGCCGTTGAATTTGTTTTATTCCAAGAACTACCTCTCTTGGTTGTGATCACCTAAACCACAATATGAGAATGGAATATCCAGGGGAGAGGTTAGGAGTGCTCACCAACTATCCCTTCTGCAAGAACATTCTAGCTATCTACTTGCATATCCAGCTAGCCTTCTATGATGCCTCCTTGTAATTCCTCTGATTCTGGTGGGCACTTGGTTTGCACTGCAGCTTCTCTTCCCCAGAATGATGGCCTGGTGGGAGATAATCCACCTATGGCAAAGTTGGAGACCAAAAAGGCCCAACTGGAAACCTCTATAACTATTATTCTCCATCTTTAGATCCCTGCCCAAGAAAACATCTCTAAGCTCCAATTTTCTCTCCCCATTCTTGTTTCTCATAGGTTTTCTGCAAGGCTCTAAAACCCAACAACTTTACTCTTACTTCTAGAGGCATCTCCAGAGTTCAGCTCAGAAGCTGGCAGTTCACAATCTTTTCAGGTTGCATTTTAAATATTTTCTTTATGATCATAAAAGTCGCATACAGTCACAGTGGAAAATAAAGAAAATAAAAGTTGCTTGTAATCTCACACATGAGAAGCAACTAACTTCAGTAGTTTAATACAATTCACTCAAGTTTTTTCTTTCTTTCTGTATATATATATACACACAAACATATTTGACATAACTGAGATAACACCACTGTACATAAAATTTTACGTACTTGCTTTGCAGTTAATAATCTGTTGTACATGATATTCAGAAAAGCCAGACATAAATGAGTTTATACTCTGTAATTTCTTTTACATATTATACATAGACAGTTAAAATTAACTTATACTGTTAGAATTTAGGGTGATGGGGTGTTTTTCCTGGAGTGCTCCTAGAGTTACTATTCATTTTTTTTGGTGTGTTTAGGTTGTAAAATGTGTTGAGCTATATTCTCAGGATGTATCCCTTTTCTATATGTATATTACATTTCAATAAAAGGCAGGTATTTTC
>PVIY010040309.1:0-22474 GCA_004026745.1 Myrmecophaga tridactyla
CTTATGCATTAAGTAGATATCATCTTGTTATTCAAGATGTAATGGAGAGGCTGGAGGGAACTGCCTGAAAATGTAGAGCTGTGTTCCAGTAGCCATGTTTCTTGAGGATGATTGAATAATGATATAGCTTTCACAATGTGACTGTGTGATTGTGAAAACCTTGTGTCTGATGCTCCTTTTATCTACCTTGTCAACAAACCAGTAGAACATATAGAATAAAAATAAATAATAGGGGGAACAAATGCTAAAATAAATTTAGTTTGAAATGCTAATGAAAGGGAGGGGTAAGGGGTATGGTAGGTATAATCTTTTTTTTTTCTTTTCTGTTTTCATTTTATTTCTTTTTCTATTGTCTTTTTATTTCTTTTTCTGAATTAATGCAAATGTTCTAAGAAATGATGAATATGCAACTAAGTGATGATATTGTGAATTATAGGTTATATATATATGTTAATGTTTTATTTGGTTTGTTAATTTTTTAATTAATAAATAAATTTAAAAAAAAGAGCAATTCACCAGCAAAAAAGAAAAAAGATACCCTCTCATTCTGAAAAAGCTTGACCGAGATATAATTACATCCTTTTAAAAGGATCTAACTTAACCAGATCCCTCAGTTAACCAGTATTTATCCAGATTTGTAAAAAAGGTGAGGCAGCACGCCTAAAAAAGATAAAATTTACAAAAAAAAGTCTTACTTTTTTCCTATTTTGTTATTAATGTTTTTAATGTGGAAAATATTAAACACAAAAAGGACAAAATAGCATATTAAAAGTAAAATAGTGTGCCAGTAGAATACTATAATATTGTCTTTATATGATACTATTGTTCTAATATATGTATTAGGTTATATTGTTTCATAAACCGAAAGGTAGGTATAATGTAATAGTACAATAAACTCCCATATCTCATTGCTCATCTCCAACAATTATCATCTATAGCTAAATATTTTCATTCGAAACTTCTTGAATTTTCCTCTCTCCTCTCTTATTTTTAGGTGAACTGAAGACATACTGCAAAATTTCAGTATACATCACTAAGATAAATATTCTTAAAGTAAAAAATCATGCATAATATAATTATACATAAAAAATTAACAATAATGTCTTAATACTATCAAGCATATTGTCCGTACTCAAATTATTAACATAATTTGAAAAGAAGCAATTTCTAAGTCATGTCTCAACCACTTCCCTTCCCAGAGGGTCTTAAACAGAAATGTCCCCTAAAACTTATAACATTTAAAATAATTAAAAATAAGTTTGGAAGGATGAAAGAAAAGTAATTCATTCCAGTATTGCATCAGGACACAAAAAGAATGCTCATGTACTTAAAAAAACACCATAATAACTTAAGTGTAGCAATTGAAAATAAACTGGGTTTTTTTTTTTTTTTTTGATTGAACATGAGTAAAAAAATAACTGGAATATCCTAGTTCCAGAATTTCAATTTATTATGGTATGTCTTCATATAGTATTTTTACATCATTGTTAACATAAATACCTAAATGGAAAGATAGAGAACAGTTACAACTTCAGAGGTCAAGTGAGCGAGAATGAAGGAAGAGCTGAAAGGATCCCAGGAGGAAAACAAAACAGATGCAGAACAATAATTCTACATATTACCTGACCCAGACTGATTACTGGAATTGTGTTCCACTATGAAACTGAACGACATGTGTTAGATCAAGGTTTTTCAACCTCTGCAGTACTGACATTTTCGGCCAATAACCCTTTGGTGTGGAGGCTGTCCTCCACATTAGAGAATGTTGAGCAGCATCCTTGGCCTCTGCCTATAGATGTCAGTAGCACACCCTTGGCACAGATGCACCATGCTTACAGTCTGATGGAGGAACTTTGGCCTCTTGTCTCTACAAACTTTGTTCTAAAGATCCAGGTAGCAAACATGCTACAGCTGTATGTCTTTGTACAATGCTTGCATTGTCTTTACAAGAGAAGCTTCAATTATGTTTTAGATATCGGAGCATCTATACTTCGTAATTAAACTCCTTGGGTATTTGCTTTAATTATGCAATCATTTTTGGATAATCTTCTTGGAACACTGTAAAACGAATGCTAATCACTTTGCTAATGAGAGAAATTGATTTAAACACACTAGAAATGATTTTCGAAAAATTCCGTCTATTTTTCTTTCTTATTCAAATGTCAGATAACTACAGTTGGTTTGCCAATTTAATTAAACAGGATAAGAAAGATCTGTGCTAAAAAGTTCATGGCATTTAGACACAGAAAAAAAGTGAGCTAAAGGAAAATGAAATGTACATTAGTGCTAATAAATAGTAACCAATGTGCAAATTATTTATGATAGGGAAAATCTGATTTTGTTGGGGGCTTGTTTTTTGTTAGGATGTAAAGACATGGGGACATACAAAGAATATAGAGATACTCTTTGGGTGCTCTATCACATCATTAGGAGAACCTTAAAAGAGCCATAAATGCAGGTGGATATTTAACGCTAGGATGTCTGGTTAAATTTCATAGCATTTTCTCTGATACTAAAGCAGGAAGATTTTTTTAAAGAGATAAATGCATGAAATACATGTAATACTATGTAACATTTTCACATATCACAGAAAAATAATTTGGAATTTTTTTTCACCATATAATAATGCAGAAATACAGTTAATGGGCATTATTAGATCTCTTTAAGAAAATAATTAGTAAATATTTAAAACAACATTGTTGTTACATTGGCAATATGGTTTCATTTGCATTTCACTTATAAATTAAATGTGCTTTAAAAATTACTTTGCCAATATTGATGTAATCGAAAACAAGTTGTATTTTCTCGATTTTCTTATAAGTCATCTTGAGTAGAATGATGCTACAAAATACCTTGGAGATACATTTAAAAGTATTCATCCTGATTAGATTTATCAAATGAATTTAATTGCAGAAAAAGTTTGAGATGCCCAAATCATTTTTCTTTAGTTGACTGCATAGCTATATTTAGTGGACAAGCTCCCACAGCCAAAATAAAGTCAAGTTTTCACAAAACTTGAATTATATCTTATAGTAATTCACCTCTGGATGGTAATACCCATAGAATAAACTAAAGATTGTTTACCTCAGCTTTCAGATTTCTATAGTCTAGTCCTATTTCACATTTTCAACCAGTACATCCTCTTATCCCAACCTCAAATACTCCACTTAAATTCAGCAAACATCTATTGAGTTCCAATTATGTGCGCCATACCATATTGTGTATGGAGAAAGATATATTAGATGTGGCAGCTTTTCTCATGGATCTCACTACCTGGTCTTCCAACGAGCATTCAATGACCATTCTTGGTCTTTCCTCTCTTGAAGTGTTTTGCATTATTCCTTCCTCCTGAAACACCCTTCCTGAGGTCCTCTACATATCCAAGTACCAATTTTCACTCAAGATGCCGATTAAATGAAATTATCTCACTTTTGAAATCTTCCCCAAACACTCCAGGGAATATCTATTCTTCCTTTCTTAATCTTAAATCACCTTGCACTGCTTTGCATTTTTATTTAATTGTTTTATAGGCCTTATCACAGTGCCTCTCTCCAACACATATACATGAAGGAAAGGGCCATCTTTATATTTGTTAATATATCCTTTTTAACACCTAGTATCAGATTTAGACATTTAGAAAAAGGGGATCACCAAAAGTTTGAGCCAGAACACAATGAATATGAGAGTTTAGAACTAACGAATTTGTATTCCACTCTAAGATTTTGAAGTTCAACTTCAATAAAATCTTTGAAATACACCAAAGTCAGCAAGGAGTAATTGAGAGAGAGTTGGAAAACAGGTTCTAAACTCAGTTCCATAAATAATATGTATTTACTGACCTAAGTTAAGCATTAGCAAGATTGCCAAATATATGTCTCCTTTCTCTACTACCCACATTTAACCTATAATCCTTTAAACTATAAGTAATAAAAATTACTTTAAGCTATCTAATGATAAGGTTACATTTCTACTGACCTTCCACATCTGAATTGGGTCTAGGAAAGCCCCCACAATCTCCAAACAGATATAACTTTATGAAGAAAATTGCTGCAGAATGGAGTTGAAATATACTTAGAAGTCACATGCAAGAATGGTTAAAGATACAATATAAAATGCACAATTCTTGGTCTATGGTATGGATCAATTTGTGTTTGCCAAATCAAATTTGATTAAATTCAATTAGGGTTTAAACTCAATAGATTTAAGTAAATATTGTTGAAATTCATACAGAAAATATAGTGTATACCTTTCTTCTCTTGAAAGTCCTGAATTTTTATTAATTGAAAATCCTAAGGAGGACAGAAAATACATATTTTTAGAAAAGTCCCAGATAATTATATTTCTACAAGTTAGTTGGTATCCTTTATTATTTCAGAGGTTTGTTTTTCTCAAATTGCTACAACTTGGCCCATTGTCAGCAATTTGCGTAATATGATAAATTCCATAATCATGGTCTATTTTTACAAGCAGATTATATAGAAATGCATACATTTTAGCTGCTGGCTTTATGAATTAGTTGACTGGCTGATGGAGATTTTGTATTTGTGGAAGAGCTCTACAGCATTGCCTACGCCTATGACTGTCTGCCACAAAAGGAAACATGAATTGAAACAACATTTTCAGGAGGAAAAAATGAACAGACTCAACACTGAAAATATTTCCCAAGTTAGAAATGACACTGCTAGGTTTGGGTTCTGGGGATGTCAAAGTTGTTCTTTCATTGTGTTATAAATACCATACAAATAATCTCAAATATACTGTTATCAAGTCTTTAAGCATGGAACTTTCTATTCAGGTTTTGTACCTATAATTATTTACAAAAATACTCAGCAGCATTGGTGGTCGCAGATAGTAAAATAAATAATTCTGTTTCACAGGAAGAAGTAACGGAACCTAAACAACAAGGTAGAAACTCTCTGGACATCGTAACACTACCTTCAATGCAAATTATCCCCAGATATCCACATGTAACAATTATTTAAATTTGATTAAATACAGAAAATAAAAATAAATTAATAGTAACAACGTAGATCTGCCTTTACCAGATGACCCTATGACAAACAGCACCCTTCAAATAGTATTGGGTCAAAGCACAAGCCAAAGTGGTATTTGATAATGCAAATAGTGATCAAGATAGGTGAAACACTGCTAGAAAGTATCTTAGGTGTAATGAGGGGACAAATGGGAAATAAAATAGGCAAATTGTTTCTAACTTTACTCTTAGATATTATGAACAAGTATAACAAATTGCCCAATTTTTCCATAAGATACAAAGGAACAATTTTCTTAGGAGAATCGCTAAGATTTTTTGCATACATCAAAAAGAAATTTCAAAAATCCTCAGATTAGGTCACTTTATATTGGTCACTATAATGAATAACATCCTCACAACATGACTTACTTTTATTGCAATGCTTAATTCCATAGAGCAGATGAGCGAGCACTAAGATATGTGCACTGTACTACCCTATCTAGAAACTGTTTTATTGTTTCCCATGCATTTTCCACCATCCGAAATGATCTTATTCACTGATTTATTTTCTTGTATATTGTTTGTCTTTCTCTATTAGATTGTAAGCTGCATGAGAGCAGGACACTGTGTCTCTTCTGTCACTGCTGTATTGCTAGCACTTACATAAGTGACACTTTGTGATTGTCCAACACATATTTGTTGAAGAATGGTAGGTATAATTTTTTTCCTGTGTTCGCTTTATTTCTTTTTCTTTTGTCTTTTTATTTCTTTTTCTGAATTAAAGCAAGTGTTCTAAGAAATGATGAATATGCAACTAAGTGATGATATTGTATACTACTGATTATGTATGTTGCTTTATTTTGTTACTTTATTTTTTAATTAAATAAATTGAAAAACAAACAAGCAAAAAAGAATGGATGAATAAATAAGTTCATGCATGAAGAGGTTACAAGATATCTTGATACTATGGATCAGTAAGATATTGCAAAAAAAAATTAATTAAGACCAACAAAGGGTTGATGCATTTTTTCCCCATGTATGGATACAAGTAAAAAATAAGAAATATCAAATATCCATATATTATCATCATAGTTGCAAAAAAGGTAGGACATTTTTACATAGAAATAGCAAGCATAATTTCAAAATAATTAAAAAAACATACAGAATAAAGGACAGGACAGTTAAACATCTTTCAGCAAAACTTACCACATTGTTCTTATCTTTCTTGTTTTTATCACAGACCAGTGAAAAATCCTACACAGACTCACACCTTTGACTACAGGGGTTTAGGGTATTGAAAAGCAGCTTTTCACAATGATACTTAGACACAGCATGATGAAACTAATAATAATAATTGATTTTATCTTGGGCTTAAATACTTTTCCTGAGTATCAGATTTTGACTTAAGATAACGTTAAAGTATTAAAATATAATACGTGGTAAAGAGTGCTGCCTAATCAATTTGAAGGGCAGAGATTTGTCTTTGTTGTCTTTGTTCTCAGCCAAAGTCCTTCTTGCTGAATTCTTTTCTCTAAGTTCCATTAGATCTTCTTAGCTCCCTTTGTTTAATGATGCACATTTCCACTATCCAGGGCAAATTTTCCTTATCTCAACAGAGACAGCTAGAGGCAGTTTATCAAGAGTGTGTGTCTGTGTGTGTGTATTTAGTCTAATTGACAATTAGGATATTAGAAAGCATAAAAGGATAGGAACCTCTGTTCTATAGGATGTAAAATTTATTTAACTTCAGTATTTGATATAAGAATTCTAAATGTCGTAGAAACCCAAACATAGACTTGGCCTAATTGATAACAGAAACATATAGCCAAATGTTGAAGAGTTATAGACCAAATAGCAGTGTTGTGTGTGGAAATGCCTGAAACTTGGAAGAGGAAGAGTAGAAAATTGAAGAGGACCCCAATGAGAAAAGTATCAAAGGTGTCATCTATTTCACCTGATAATAGCTCCTTCCTATAGGAAGTGGGGTATAATAATAATAGAGGGTGGCAGTTTTCTCAAGTACAGTTTCTCATCTGAACTAGAGTACAAAGAAAATCATTGGATTGATTATCTTTTTAAAATTTCATAAGGATTATATACAAGTAATATTCTAGAGGCAAAAGAGCTAAGTTAACTCATTCCTTGTAATATATACTTTAGAAAATTAAGGCTTAATTCTCTTTAGGAACTGGTTCAGGAGGGTTAGAGGAAGGGTGGACTAAACTGGGAGGGGATTAGAAAAGCTGTACTGGGAACAGATGTGCATCTTTGCAATTCTGTGACAGCTCTTTATGAGTGTCAGGCTAGTGTTCACCTCTACTGTTGTCATGTTAGTGGCAGGTTTTAAACCAGAAATTAGTTTTCCTAATTTATTTTGAACCAGAGGAATCTTCATATTCATTACATTCCCAGGTCCCTGGTACTACAGACTATTGACCTTCCTGGACAGTTACAAGTTGCCTGTTCCACAGTCACAACATTCGTCAACAATTCAACAAATATGCACTGAACAACCATATGTAACAAATAATTAAAAATGTGGCCAATGTTGGTGATAAACTTGAAAATATAATACATATAACCTTTGCATTCTTAGAATTTGTAGGCTGTCAAGCCCAATACCCAACTTATCTTTTATCTCCTCTCACCTCTATCCTTGCAAAGCTGCATCTTCTATATTAACTGTTACATTAAATGGCATCACCGTCTATCCAAGCAAAAAAACAGTGTCATTTGTGAACCCTTCCTTTTTCTTACTCTCCATAAACAGCTGGACAGTAAACTTCACAAATTATTTTTCATTAGTCTCTATTTTGATCCTTTGGTGATGACTTAATTTAAATCCTCATAACTTCCTGCTTGGGTCTTTGTAAGATCCTCCTACGACTTAATTTAAATCCTCATAACTTCTTGCTTGGGTCTTTGTAAGATCCTACTCAGGTTTAAATGTTTGTAAGACTGCCTCCCTCTATGATAAAACATTCTTAAACACAAATTTGATCATCCCTTTCCTAATTTTCAAAGCCAATAACTCTTGATGATTAACTATAGGATGAAATACTACTTCCTTATAAGACCTAGAACAGCCTTCGTATTTCGGATTCAGTTTTACCTGTTGTTACTCCCACTTCCCACTCCATATTCCAGCCATTCTATACACTATATATACATTTCCTCAAATCCATTATGCGTTCTCTAACCTCTGTTTAAAAACGTGCTGTTCCTTCCATATGGAATGTTCTTCCACACACAACCCCTTAATCCACTACCTTCTATTTAGCCTTTCAGGACTCAAGTGGGATGTACTTAGAATATCTTTTGATAGAGTCTTCCATCCAAAGTTGTAATTTTATTTTATGTTCTTATTAGTGCACTTAATTATGGTGATCTGCAAACCTATTTGACTTCCTACATGTTTACTCTGTGAAGACATAGTGACTATAGGACATACTGAAAGACACATAGGGTAGAGTCTCAAGAAAACATATGGAATAAATGGCATTGGTCAAAGCATAAGTTGTGAATATTTAGTTGATAAATATATTATGTATAACATAATCAATAGTTAATTTTAGTGACTAGCATGCAATACATTGAAAAATTGCATTATGCCATTAGATCAACTAGGAAGACATGATATGGAATGTCATGAATTGCTTGTGTATTTGCTTGTATGTATCTCTGTGGCTTTATTTCAACACACATTATTGAAAAACTACTTAACCCTGGACCAAGGACTAGAGTTAAAAAAGTGAATTAAGGCTTAGGCAAGTTGTTAAACAAAAATTAAATGATAGAAATAGGCTGAGGATACTATGACAGGATAGGGGAGGGATATGTGACCCAGATTTGGGGTTCGGAACAGACTTGTTGTAAAAGTGAGCTTAAAGAATATGTTTAGAATAAAGAAGTGAAGCAGGGAACTGAACAGTGTTTATCATGTGTGACTTTAAATGTTACTAGCTAGCAGCCTTGATTTTGAAATCTGTCTAAAGAAATTATTGATTTTTCTTTCTTTTCTTTGTATATATGTTTTACTCACCATAAAAACATTTAAAAAAATCAATTGCCCATCTATAAATATGGATATATAATAAACATTTAGAATACGTCCCTGAAAAATGATCTTATTCATACTAGCATTCACAGGGCATTACATTGCCCTAATGTAAATCATGGGAAATTATAATAATATTCTTTCATCAATTATAATAAAATGCAACAATAGGGGTGGAGTGGGGATATGGGAGCTCTATATTTTCTGCATGATTTCTCTCTCTCTCTCTATATATATATATATTAGAGAAGTTATAGGTTTACATATATATGTAAAGAAACCCCATATCATTTTAAAAATATTGTTCAGAGTTATCCCAGAGCTGGGGAGAATGGAAAGACACTGGCACACAGGGCCAGCACCCCACCATGTGGCAGGTATTTACTGAATGAATACATGGATATATTTGGACATGCTGATAAAGGTATGGACTATTATAATAAATTGATATTTGATTATATGCTTATGATTTGTACATATCCATCCTCAATTTATCAAACCAAGTCTGGTATTAAATAAATATATATAATAGATATATAATTTATAATATATAACACAAATATATACACACACATATGCTGATTTTTCCTTCCAACTCCCCTGAAAAGTAAGTATTGTTACCCTTATTTTATAGACTCATGCACCAAGGCTAAAACAACTCTATTAATCTACTTCAGACCCTGAATTATTAAGCAACAAAGCTAGCATTTGATTCTAATTGTGAATCCATGTGAATTCACGCCACCTAGATAGATACTATATTGGGCTGATGAAATGACATTCATAGAGAAAATAAAATATTTTAATGCAGTATAAACCCTTTCTTTCCCCAATACATACCTTGGAAATATTGTATAGGCAAAGAACCATTTTAATATTAATTATTGTAGAGATGAAAGTTAGAAAGAACTAAAACAAAAGTATATTCAGTTGATAGCGAAATAAGGAGCCAATGATCCAGAGCATTGCTCCAAAGAGACTTAGCATCTGTGAACTGAAATGCTTGTTTTAACAAGTCCAACTGTGTTTCCTAACCATGCCAGTCCTTTCCCTGGGCTAATACAGAATCCAGTTTACAGACCATATCAAACTGCAGCCTTCTTGCTGAGAGGAGCTGAACACTGCTTCGATTTCCCAGCCAGGAGCTGGTATTTCATCATGAACCAGGCATATTAAATTGCTGCCTAAATGGAAAGACCACAATGTCGGCCATATGGCAGCTTCCCTTTACCAAAGAGGAGAAAACTTCAAATCAAAATGTTAAGTCTGAGAACTATTTGATGTCACAGTCATTAGTTTGGAGAAATGGACAAGAGATATCTATTCTAAGTGTTCTTCACTCTTTGCCATGCCTCCTAGAAGCGATAGGTCCATTTAAAGTTAAAAACAAAAATCTGAGTTAATACTAAATCTATTGGACTTCCTGAATTTTATACTCTGTAATGGAGAAAAAACATGCTACTTTAAAAATCAATTTCCCAAGTCCATATTTAAGGTCATGTTTTACGTTGTAATGAGCTGCATAGATATCAGGCCATCAAAAATGAGTTTCCTGAGGTGAAAGAGCAGAATTGTTTTCTAAAGCAAGCCATTCTCTTTCCATCAATTTGCCATCTCCATCCCAACCTTTACAATTCAGCTCAGAAATGACTTCATTCATTCACCCAAGAAATTTATATTTTGGTCTAATGTGTGCCAGGTATAATTCTAGAGCCTTACAAAATCTCATGACAGTCAAATTCCGGACAACTTAAATAATTGCTACAGTTTGAATAACGATAAGTGCTGTGGAAAATAAAACAAGATAATACAATCAAGTGATGGTATACATTTAGAACATGATAATCAAAGGATTTTTGGGGAGAACTTATAGTGTCCATTTTAATTGTTTGCAACTGCTTTTTAAATTCTCTTCTCATCAGTTCAAAGTACCCAGAAGCTTCTGACACTCTGATCTCCATTTCAAGTCTCTCACTGGGATGTAAAACCCCGTCATCTCTTCCCACCAGTTTTGGGGCAAACTGCAATTCAAGTCCCTGCAATCTTCTATGCCATTAGAGTGACTGATGAGGGTCTTGCATGGAAGGCATACTGCTCCTCAGAGTCATATGAAGAGTTAAACACTTGGTGGCTAACCTCCGTCACAAAATAATCTTTTCTTTCCTATGAAGCTCTACTTTTGCCCTCTGTCTGAACACTTTCAAGGCCTCCAGCATTTGATTCAGACACAAGTGAGCCAATGCATACATCTAATGCAACGAATTGAATATTAAACCCAAGATATCTTTCTAAAAGGATAAAATCTTTCTATCCTCCAGGCTGGAAATGCAATTTCACACCCTCTGGGGCCATTTGTTTTTCTCATTTTCTCTCTTCTAATATCATTATAGACTTCTCTCTCAGAAGCTGGTGGGAATTAGATTTATTCTTAAGTATTCATGACTTGACACTTTAAAAATAATAAATTGCATTTGGAAAAGTATTCCACTTTAACATTTTTACTGACTTTTTTCAGTTTTCAGGTATTAAAGATATCTACATTTTGGCCTCATATTCGTTTCCTTGGTCCCTGAGAAAAATCTCACTATTCTGAAATCTGTAGTGAAGACCAATTATCACTGCTTTCTCTGACAAAAGAGCTTGGCTCAAACATGTTCCAACTAAGGATGGCAAGGCTGCTGATTTTTGTTTTGTTTTCTAAAACAGTCCATACCCTCCTTGCATGATAGTAGCCCACACCCATACAAAAATATGGTAATTACTGACAAATGAGTGATTCAGAGGTACTCCATAAACTGGAAATGACCTCGGATTAGTTCAGTAGAGTTCTATGATTCCCTAACACGTAAGGTGCCAGATGTACTCAGTTCCTCATCTTCTTTGATATACTTTCTTTGGAGAGATATTCAAAGGTAGATTGAAGTTTTTTTTTTTTTTTTTAATTTGCATATGGGCAGGAGGCACCAGGGATCGAACTCCAGACCTCCAGCACGGCAGGTCGGAGCTCTGCCTGCTGAGCCACGGCAGCCGCCCTAGATTGAAGTTTTTAAGGAAATACATAGTTAAGGAACTTTGGTTCTTGGACAAGTGCAAATTTTTATGGTGTAAATTTCCATTTTATTGTTACTTTTTAGTTAGGATTAAGTTTTATAATTTCAATTATTAAATTCTCAAACTAGATATATTGTGTAATAAAAGTCCAAAATGTAAAATGATACTTTCAGAGTACATTTGCTCAATAATAATCTTTCTTCCCTAATTGAGCTCACCTGAAAGTTTTCAAGACTATCTACCTGGAGCACAAGCATTTTGATATCCTATAATACTTATAATTCTTAACTGTAAATACCCTTTTGTCTCTCCATATCTGGTCTTACTACAGCTCCAAGAAATCAAGGCCAGTAAGGAAATTAATCTTCATCTATAACACAGTGTTTTGGTAAGGCTGTGTTCACAAAACATAAAGAAGTAATAAGATAGGTCTAAGTGTTTAATCCAAGAAGGCAGTCAAATTACAAAATTCAGGCTCTGGAATGATAAAATGGTTCGTTTAAATCCCCCTTTAACTTGATTATGCAGTTAGAATTAGAATTTCCTAGTACTAAAGGAATTGGGAAACCACAAAATGATAAATCAGATCCAAGGTTCTCAGGAACTAGGAATCAACTTTTTCTAGATCATTCCACTTCTATTTAATAGAAAGCCAAGATATATATGCAATAAGATGTAGAAGCATTATTTCAGGACTTCTTTGAGTAGCAAATTGATCATGATAGTGATACCATTATCCATTTATGTGGCTTCAAGATAACCTATTATAAACTGCGTTCAAATACTTTTATATCTTCTCTCCTTTCGAGTTTATAAAAGTATTGCATGAACATAATTATTTTATGTATATAAAAACGATTTCACTGTTTAAAAATTTGTACCAAAATTTCCAGTCTCTTGTTGAGTCAGGAAACATTTGTTGCTTTCTTTGTGATTACAGCATTTTATAAGCTCCCAGAAAGCAAGGACATTTAATGTGCTCATTTTAAGGCCTTGAAGTAAGTGGAAACTAATAAATACGTACTGAATTAATAGGTGGACCATTACATTGTTCAATATATTCAATGAAAAGTTCGAATTCAATTTCTTTATATACTTTTTTTTTATATTTTTATTGCCAAATCTTCACACACAGCCCATAACTGGTGTACAATCTGTGGCTCACAATATCATCACATAGCTGTGTATTCATCACCATGATCATTTTCTAGAACATTTGCATGATTCCAGAAAAAGAAATAAGAACAAAAAGGAAAAAAATCATACATACCATACACCCAACCTCTCCCTTCTATAGCACTAGTATTTCCATCTACTCAATTTATTTTACCCCTATCACCCCCCATTATTTATTTTTTTATCCATATTTTTTTATTCATCTGTCCACACACTGGATAAAAGCAGCATCAGACACAAGGTTTTCACAATCACACAGTCGCATTGTAAAAGTTATATTGCATGTATAAAAGTTAAATCTTTATACAATCGTCTTCAAGAATCGAGACTACTGGAACACAGCTCAACAGTTTCAGTACTTCCCTTCAGCTACTATAATACAGCATAAACTATAAAGGATAGCTAACTAATGCAGAAGAATAACCTCCAGGATAGCCTCTAAACTTTGTTTGAATCTCTTGGCCACTGAAACTTTATTTTGTCTCATTTCTCTCTTCCCCTTTTCAGTCAAAAAGGCTTTCTTAATCCTATGATGCCGGGTCCTGGCTCATCCCGGGAGTCCTATCCCACATAGCCAGGGAGATTTACAACCCTGAGAGTCATGTCCCACAAGGTGGTAGAGCAGCTGGCTTAGAAAGAGAAGCCACATCTGAGCAACAAAAGAAGTTCTCTGATGGTGACAGTGAGGCATAATTTTAAGTACGCTTAACCTATTCTTTGCAGGAATAAGTTTCATAGGGGCAAACCCAAGATCGAGGGTTGGCCTATTGATTTGATTGTCCCACTGCTTAAGAGAATATTAGAAATTCTTCAAGTAGGGAAGTAGAATATTTCTTCCTTTCTTCCCAGTCCCCCAAGTGGACTGGAAAGAAAAAAAGTAGACTTTGCAAATATTTCTTTATTCACTTGGATATATGGGGGCATCACACTAACCTGGACAAACCAACATAATCTCATGCTCTATTCAAGATTCCACGTACTTATTCCATTCAACTAAACTGACCATAAATTTACATAATCTTAATTTACCCAAACTGGATGAGTTTGTGCCTTAATCCAAAATGAGTGAAGTCGTTATATGCAAAGAGAAATTAACAAGGAAGGAGAGGCCACTGGGAAGCGCTACCCAATATATAAATTTTGCACCAAATAAACATCTCTCCCTTTGGTCTCACACAGAAGTTGAAGTTTTAAAATAAGGATGATACATTCCTTTACCCTGCATTCAGATCTACATTGGTCCTTTCCAGATTAGCTTCCTTCATATTTCTAGTCAAAGTCTGATCACTTTTTCAACTTTTTAAACAGTTCCTATATAGAGTAATGATGACTTTCACAGTTCCAGAGCTCTAACTCTGAGTCTCAGGGCTTTATATAATTTTAACTCTTTTAATCTTCAACTAACTGTCTCATTCTTTCCTGTAAGTGTGTAAAAATAAGTAACTGGTAATTTGACTTGCTGGCACCAAAAGTATTTAGACAAGTTTTGAATAGTCTATAGTCTATTCCTCTCTTTTGGGCACACATATCCCAGCAAGGTGAACCACACTGCTCACTACTGAAACACAATTTTGCTGTTGATATGTTTCACTTCTAATGTATGGCATTGTCTTTGTTACATGGTTTCTAAGACAAATACTTTATAATAGGTTGGCTTAAACAAGAGGAATATATTGGTTCATGGTTTTGAGGCTAGGAGAAATCTAGAATCGAGGCATCAGCAAGGTGATACTTTCTCCCCAAACACTGGGGTAATCTGGAGTTGGCTGCTGATGGTCCTTGGTCCTAGGCATTTCTGTCACATGGCAGTGTACATGGTGATGCTTTCTCATTTCTTCTCTGGGTTCCTTTGACTTTCAGTAGCCTGTTTCCCAGTGGCTTCTCCTTCCTTGTTAATTTCTCTTGGCTTATAAGGACTTCTTTCATTTTGGATTAAGACACGAACTCATCCAGTTTGGGTAAATCTTAACGAATAACCATCTTCAAAATTCCTAATACACTATTTAAAAATAGGTTCACACTTATAGGACCAGGGGTTGGGACCTGAACATGCCTGTTGTGGGAGACACGATTCAGTTATCAACAGTCTAACCCCTGGACTCAAAGGCATGTTTTTCCCTCACGTAAAATACATGCATTCCATCACAATATCCTAAAAACCTTAAGCCATTTTAGAAAAATGCTGAGTACAAAATCTCATCAAATAAGTTATGGGTAGGATCCATCCTCGAGAAAAATTCCTCTGTGGTCCCATGATACCTAAGAAACAAGTTATTTTCTTACAATATGCAATGATAAGGCAGACATAGGATAAACATTGCCATTCCAGAAGGGTGAAATTGGAAAGGAAACAGGGGTCATAGATCCCATATAAGTTCAAAAGCCCATAGGGCAAACTCTATCACATTTCAAGGTCTGAGAATTATCTATAGCATGATTCTTCCATCACTAGGCCTGATAGAGAGTGACAGCCCCAACCCTTCCTACTGCTTATTCAGAGGCCATGCTTTCCCAAACAATGGGGCAAAGTTCCAACCATCTTCAAACATTGGGGTGGTGGTACATTCCTTATACAATGTGGGTGCAAGACTTGCCCCCTCCAAGCACAGATTGGTGAACCTGTTCTCTTGGCCTAAGGAGATTTTTTTTTTTTTGGTCCAGACTTTGACTTCCATGGTTCTGACCTTAAAGTCATTCTTCTTTCAATGTGTCCCTTTTCTCATCCTTTCAGGAATTGCTTCTGTTCATATCAATTTTGCAAAAACCTTGTTGGCTTTGCATACAGGACCCAGGGGGTCCAAACTATCAGACAAAAGAACTTGCCACGGATCCTTCCTGGATCACTGCATTTCCAAACATGACTTCCTCTGAGATATGTGCCTGGATCCAGATGCAGCCACACCCTCTACAGAAAGGGTTTTTAGTCAAACCCTCATGTGGAGCCCTGTCCTGTGGTGATTCATTTCTCAGAAGCTCAGGGAAATTCGTGATGAAGCTGCTTCTGGCCCTAGACTCAGAATATATTACTTGGAGAGGTTGAAATTTTTAAAATTCATCAATTCCTAGTTCTATTTGCTTAAAAGTTTAAGTCTTAGTTTATCCTTTCCTCTCACATTTTACTATAAGCTGCAAGAAGAAGCCAGGCTGTACCTTTCACACTTAGCTTGGAAATCTCCTCAGCTAACTATCCAAGTTGATCACTTTCAAGGTTTTCCCTCCATCTAATGTCAGAACCCAATTTGTTCAAACTCTCTGCCACTTTATAACAATGATTGCTTTTCTTCCAGCTTCCAAGTAACAGCATCATTTCTAAGACATCATCCAAAGCACCTTTAATTTCCACATTTCTACCATCATTCTGTTCACAATGAATCATGTGCTCTCTAAGATAATAAAAAAGAAGTTCTCTATAGCGCTCTCTCATTTTTTTTTTCGTCAAAACCTTTTACAGTCTCTTTTATTCATAGTAATTCTATTTCCAAACCGTCCTAGAGAGTGTAATTACAGAAAAAACACAATCTTCAAACATCCAACACCATCATGAAGAGTACTTTGCAAACGTCAAGTGAGTTATGAGAGATGAACAGAGGGATAAAGATGAAATCCAAGTGCAAAGCTAGAGATTCAGACCCTGGTCACCCAACACCATTGTTAGTGCAGTGCCATCACCCAACAGCTTTAGCTTTTTACCAGCTAATAATGAAGGAAATTTTTTTTTTTTAAAGATTAGACTTTCTTCTCCAACTTGCTCACTTAACCAGAAGACAATATGGTTCTTTCTGATTTGCTTATCTAGATGAAATGGAAATGAAAGAACAGAAATTCTTGTGCTAAAAGAATGAGGAAGCTAGACTCCAGACTGTAAGCTTGTTTTGTTCCTCCCTTAGTTGACTCTATACCAAATGCTGATGAGGAAGGAAATGTTCAAACCACTAAATGGAAAAATGAGGAGGGAAATGGTCATGATAGATGTAAAGGTGAAAACAAACCCAAAGTTTTAAAACTTCAAATTGTACAATAACTGTACAGCTGTTACCTCAACAATAAAGAAAAAAACTGTTAATTCTGTAATAATTTAATATAATATGGTGCTTAATCTCACTCATTTTTAAGCCTCTATCAATTACCATTCCAAAGATCTTTCCACATTTTTAGGTATTTGCAAAAGCAGCACCACACTTACTAAAAAAATGCCAGCTGCTAAAACAAATACCTTATAATGGGTTGTCTTAAAAAATGGGAATTTATTGGCTCACCGTTTTGAAGGTAGAAGTCCAAAATTGAGGTATCAGAAAGGTGATACTTTCTGCACAGATACTATTGCATTCTGGGGATCGAAGCCTGCTTGGCTTTTATATCACATGGCAGTGCATATGGCAGTGTCTTCGTTTCGCTTCCAGATTCTCTTGACTTCCAGTTTCTTGCTCCTTCCATGGCTTCTCCTTCTGTGCTCAATTCCCTTTGCTGACAACGATTTCAGCTATATTTGTCTAAGGCCCATACTCATTAGGTTTCAACATATCTTTTCTAATGACATCTTCAAGGTCTTATTTACAAATGGGTTCACACCAACAGGACCAGGGGATGGAACCTAAACAGTCCTTTCAGGGGAGATGATTTAACTTCCAATACATATGAAGTAAAAGACAAAAGAAAACAACCCTAAAACTTTAAAAACTACTTCTGGCATTTAAAATTTTCTAAGGATATTCAAACATTTCAATAAATGTACTGAGTTCTGCAAAATAAGTGATGATGTACAATACGACGTGACCAAATTTTTTACAGTTCAACATCTTCTGATGAACTATTCTGACTTGTAATTTCACTTTTCTTTCCAACTAAATTCAACCATGGAGACGTCTCCATGGATAATAGATAGGTCAAGACAGCCACACTTAATTGGGGCATGCTTACAAATAACAAATTCAGATTATCTGGCCATAAGCTAGAAATAAATGCTTGCATATATAATGTGTTTCATCACCCATTTTAAGCAAAACTGTGCATGTTATCTGAAATGCTATGAAACAACATCTTTGGTAACTGCTTGCAGAAACTGCGCCTGTTACTGTGAAAAGAGCACTGGGTTCAGAATGACCCCTGTGGTTTACAGCCCACACACCTCCCGGGCCCCTCATTTATGCAATGGCATTGGATAAAGGATTAGATAATCTTTCAGGTTACTTGTAATTCTAAATTTCACAAAATGTTCCTGAATAATTTAGCTTTTGAAAAAAATTTAGCCACATTCTTCCGTTTCTTTTCTAACGCATTGGAGAATTGATGCTGAAGAATTGTTAAGATGATCTATTTTTGCAATTATTTTAACATAATGTTGAGTTAAATGATACATGTGCAATTACATATTATAATGCTTGGCACATTTAGCATTGGTTTTTAGAGAATTTTATTTTTATGAAATTGTAGAGTATTAGTTCTCGTGTGTGTGTGTCTGTCTGTGTGTCTGTGTGTGTGTATGAGGAAGTTAGAATTTTCAGGGCCAGGGTTTATCTTTGGTTTGCAAAAGTTCTTAAGATTATTTTTTTCACACCCCACCCCTACCTCAACCACCACCATAAATGCATTGATTTAGAATTATTTTAATTCTTATTGCATTAAGGCTAGCACTGACTATACACAACTATATATATTTAACTATATATATATGACACTGAGAATATACCAATTGGCAAGTAAACTCTACAGCGTCTATTCACTCCACAAAAACAAAAAAATCAATACCTTAGTCGTGTCTTATTCATGTATGTACAGCTTTATATTACACAAGCCCCTTAGCCTATGTTAATATCTAACATCATAGCGTATCTCATGTATAAGGTACTGTGCTAAACATTTTAGCTATGCTAAATAATTTAACTGGCTAAAGAATCCTAAGGAGGTAGAAATTATTATTATCCCAATTTTACAGGTAAGGGGATAAGGAATTATGAGATTAGCAACTTGCTGAAGACCCAATGGCAATTCAAGGTCTTCCTCTAGCACTTACACTCTTAACCAGTATCCTCTTGACTCTCACCAAATTTCAAAGAGCTCCACAATCCAGCACCAATGCTTTCTATTTTTTTCCTATCTATGAAAAACATTTCCAGTTAATTATAACACAACAGGACATTGATCACCAGAAATATCACATGCCTCTATCTCTTCTTAATATACTAAGTAACTGTCTTAGAAAACAAATTCAGCAATAATGCTACAAATGAAATATAGCCTTTCTTTAGGATTACAGTAGATTCTAGAAAAGGAAAAGAGATGTTATATAGCTAAAATGAGACACTCTTCAGAACCCATCTAACAGAATCACAGAGCTGGAAGGGGATATAGAGAGGGTTTATCTTAATCACATTTTACAGGAATTTCTGGGGAAGATGGAAGAATAAGGAGCTCTAGGGCCCATGCCTCCTGCGAAAACAGAGTGAGTCAGCAGAAACTGTCTGAAACAACTATTCTTGGGCTCTGGAGGCCAGAGAAACATTAGGGTGACACTCTTCCTAAAATTTGCTCTCTAAGCAAAAGCAGCAAAAGACAATGAAAGGAGAGGTTTTTTGTCTTTTTTTTTTAAATGACAGAGACAAAACAAAAGCAAAAAATATGCAGATTAATATTTCTGGAAAAGGAATAAAGGAAAGGAAGCTTTCTTCTGGGGATGAATTAATGGCACAAATAGTATAATCTTAAAATCAGATGCCTACACATCAGCAAAGATTACAAGCCATACTATGAAACAGGAAAATATGGATCAGTTGAAGGAATAAATTAAAAAGCTGGGGGAAACACAAGATTTGGAACAATAATCAGAGATGTTCAAACAAATCATCTAAATTAATTCAAGGAGATGAAGGAAACTATGACCTAAAAGATAAAAGATATTACATAGAAAAAGAAGCATTTGAAAGTATGAAAATAAACATAACAGAACTTGAGAATGAATGACAAAAAAGAAGAAATTTAAAATACATTAGGGAGGGCCATGGTGGCTCAAGAGGCAGACTTTCTTACCTGCCATGCCAGAGACCTGGGTTTGATTTCCCTTGCCTGCCCATGTGGGGGGAAAAATACACTAGAGACATATAATAGCAATTTGAACAGGCAGAAGAAATAATCAGTGAATTAGAAGATAAGATAATCAAATATCTCAGATGGAAGAGCAGATAGAGAAAAGAATGGAAAAACTAAGTAAGGTCTCAGGGAATTGAATGAAAGCAAACAACACACAAGCATACGCAACATGGATGTCCCAGAAAGAGAAAAGGAAGTGTCAGAAAGAATATTTGAGAAATTATAGCCTAAAACTTCCTAACTCTTATGAAATAAACAAATATACATGTCCAAGAAATGCAATGTACTATAAAAGGAATAAATCATAACAGACCTACTCCAAGACATATAACTAATCAGAATGTCAAATGCCAAAGATAAAGCGAGAACCCTGACAGCAGGGAGAGAAAAGCCATTCATCACATACAAGGGAATTGTAGTAAGATCAAGAGCTGATTTCACACTAGAAATCTTGGAGGTGAGCAGGCAGTGGTATGATATATTTAAGATACTGAAAGAGAAAAATTGCCAGCCAAGAATTCTTTATCTGGCAATTGTCCTTCAAAAATGGGGGAGAATTTAAGATATTCATAGACAGAAACTGAGAGAGTGTGTCAAAAATATGCCAGTCCTACTAGAAATTCTAAAAGGAGTTCTGCAGATTGAAAGGAAAAGATAGGTGAAAGATGCTTGGAAAGGGTATAGAAATGAAGATTATCAGTAAGGGTAACCAAAAGTGTAAAAATAGGTATAAATAAGATACAACATATAAAAATCGAAGATTAAAATGGTTGAAGTACTGCTTTACTTTAACATCATTGAAATAGTAATGAATTAAATTCCCCAATCAAAAGACACAGATAGGCATCAGTATGTTGTCTATAAGAGATTCACCTTAGATCTAAGAGACAAATAGGTTGAAATTGAAAGAGTGGATACAGGTATTCTATGGATTAGTAACTATAAAGAGCTGGAGTAGTGATATTAATATGGGACAAAATTGACTTTACAAACAAAAGATATTATAAGAGACAAAGAAGTATACTATCTATAATGTAAGGAGCAATTCACCAAGAGTAAATAACAATCATAAATATGTATGCACCCAACCAGAGTGCCACAAAATGCACGAGGCAAACAATGGCAAAACTGAAGGGAGAAGTAGACACCTCTATAAGAATAATTGGAGACTTCAATATACCACTTACATCAATATTTAGACAAAGGGTCTATGAGGAAGTAGAACTTTAATAATATGATAAATTAACTTGACCTAACAGATATATACAGAACACTCCTCCACCAAACAGCAGGATATATATTCTTATCAATTGTCTATGGATACTCTCCAGGTAGACCACATATTGGGATCACAAAACAAATCTCAAAAAATATACAAAAATTGAAATTATACAAAACATTTACTCAGACCATGAAGGAATGAACTTAGAAATCAGTAACAGGTGGAGGACAGGAAAATTAAAAAATATATGAAGATTAAACAAGACACTCTTAAATGATCAGTAGGTCAAACATAAATTGCGAGAGAAATCAGTAAATACCTTGAGAGGAATGAAAACAAGAACACAGTATATCAAAACATATGGATGCAACAAAGTCAGTGCTGAGAGGGAAATGTATAGCCTTAAACAACCACATTAAAAAAAAAAGAAAAAGAAAGAGCTAAAATCAAAGACCTAACTGCATACCTGGAGGGCCTAGAAAAGAAAACAGCAAACTAACCCCAAAGAAATTAGAAGGAAAGAGCTAACAAAGATTAGAGCCAATATAAAAGAAATTGAGAATAAAAAAATAGAGAAAATTAACAAAGCCAAAAATTATTTCTTTGAGAGGATTAATAAAATTAACAAACCCTTAGTTAAACTGACAAATGCAAAAAAAGGGAAGATAAAGATAAGTAAAATCAGAAATGAGAGGGTAGACATTACTATGGATCACAGAAATGAAAAGAATCACAAGAGGATACTATAACAATTGTATCCTAGCAAATTAAACAACCTAGATGAAATGGACAAATTCCTAGAAAAATGCTAACAACTTATACTGTCTCTAGAAGAAATAGAAGATCTCAACAGTTCAATTACAAGAAGAGATTGAAACAGTCATCAAAAACCTATCAAGAGAGAGTTCCAGGA
>PVIY010040310.1:0-22450 GCA_004026745.1 Myrmecophaga tridactyla
ACTTAAAATTACAGATCCAAGAAGTGCAGTGTACCCCAAAGAGAATAGATCCAAATAGACGTACTCCAAGACACTTACTAATCAGAATGTCAGAGGTCAAAGAGAAAGAGAGGATCTTGAAAGCAGCAAGAGAACAGCAATCCATCACATACAAGGGAAACCCAATAAGACTATGCGTAGATTTCTCAGCAGAAACCATGGAGGCGAGAAGACAGTGGGATAATATATTTAAATTACTAAAAGAGAAAAACTGCCAACCAAGAATTCTATGCCCAGCAAAACTGTCCTTCAAAAATGAGGGAGAAATTAAAACATTTTCAGATAAAAAATCACTGAGAGAATTTGTGACCAAGAGACCAGCTCTGCAAGAAGCACATCACAACAATTAGTTATAGAACAGATTTCAGAGTTTGGTATGGGTTACAGTTCCACAATTTTAGGTTTTTACTTCTAGCTGCTCTAAGATACTGGTGACTAAGAGAAATATCAATATAATGATTCAGCAATTACACTCATTTGTTAAACCCTACCTGTTCTGTATAACTCCACCATCATCTCTGATGTTTCTCCCACTCTTAAGGGGTATTTGGGCTATGCCCATTCTAACTTTTTCATGTTGGAAGGGGTTGTCGATAATATGGGATAGGGGGATGGAACTAGTTGATGTTCTGGAGAAGCTGGGCCCTCTGCATTTCAAGACTTATCTGATCCAGGAACACATTTGGAGGTTGTAGGTTTCTGGAAAGTTACTCTAGTGCATAGAGCCTTTGTAGAATCTTGTATAACGCCCTAATGTTTTTTAGGATTCAGCTGCCTGTTTTGGTAAATAAAGTTTTATTGGAACAAAGCCCTGCTCATTTGTTTACATCCTGTCTGGCTGTTTTCATGATATAAAGGCAGAGTTGAGTAGTTGTAACAGAGACTGAAAACGTAAAATATCTACTCTCTGGACCTTTACAGGAAAGGTTGCTGACTCCCTACTTTAAAACGTTATTATTTTCAACCCTAAAGAATCTGTCCATATTTAGTAACTTGAACTATTAGCTCTAAGTTGAGATATTAAACAAAAATGGTGTTTCACTCCCAAACTTACACATTCTATTTATGCCAAACATGCAACAAAGCAGAGCACACAGTAACACTTAGTGCCCCAAACTGGCTGCCAACAAAGTACACTTTTTAAATGATTAGAGACAACACCTGGTAAATTCCTGGACTGCTTCTATTCTTGGATGAAAGACAACAATTCTCTTCTTTAGCATCAGTGCTGTGTGTAAGATAACAGTTTCCATTCCAAATTGGGATACAATATCTTTAAAAAAGGAAATTATAATGTTACTGCATTAAATATAACAAAAGGAAGTAAAGTTTTATCAGAAAGAAGTCTTGTGATAAGAATACAAAACTATTTCCAATACAGAGAATAAACTTAGGCAAATATTATCGGGAGAAGCACCTTATTGGTGGGTGAGTATATATATCTACACATCTGTTCACAGGGGTATGTGTTACAGCTGCCTTTAAGAGCCCCCATGGGGCTCCAAGCTGCATACACAGACAAAGCCACTCACAAGAAAGTGGAATAAATGATGTGAAGGGGTGCCCGCATCTGTCTGTGTCATGAAAGCTCCCTGATTTAAAAAAAATATCCAGTAACCACACACACACACACACACACACAAACACTGACACAGGTCATCACTTAAGTCCTTCTGAGCTACTGTGACCGCAAGAAGGACATGGCCACACCACACAGAACAAAGGCAGAGCTGTGGTGAGGGCATGGATGAAGCCCACTGTTGCCTTCAGGGTTCCCCTCCCCTACCTCTGTGGCTTAACCCTGTGCTGGTCTCTGCCATTTTGGAGTTGCTAAATGAAGAAAGCTGGGAGCTGGTTAGGAATTCTGGGCCAGAGGCTTGAGCTCTCTAACTAGAAGGGGCAACTGCTAAGATCTAAGGAAAGGAGAACTGGGAAACTAAGTGACATTTAGCCATTAGTGAAAAACATTTCTGGAACAGTCAGAATAATATGGAAAGGAACAACACAAAATCTGCTTTCCTTTGACAGGATTCTAACCCAATCAGGAAATTCAGAAGTTGAACTACTCTTCCATGTAGGAAACAAGTATTATGTAGATGAAGATAATGTATAGAAAGTGGACATAACGGAGACTAATGAGAGATTGTCCTTGGCTTGAGGATTTTTTTGTTGGGATGGGTTTTGTTTTTCTCTCTCTTTTTTTTACCTTTGATGGAGCCTGCAAGA
This sequence comes from Myrmecophaga tridactyla, assembly GCA_004026745.1. Classification (NCBI taxonomy): domain Eukaryota; kingdom Metazoa; phylum Chordata; class Mammalia; order Pilosa; family Myrmecophagidae; genus Myrmecophaga; species Myrmecophaga tridactyla. Next base: position 2,266 of record PVIY010040310.1, read on the forward strand.
TATGCCTTTCGGGCATCGAAGTCCTTGCTAAGGAAAGAGCCATTTTCTTCACTCTGGCATATTCCCTTTGTGAGAACTGCAATATAACTCTCCATCATTTTAACTGGGCTTCCATGTTTCAGGTACATTCTGCAGGGAAGGTAAAAAAACAAGTGTGCTTTAAAATAAGGCATCAATAGCCAAGAGAGATCAAATGGAGTTAAAGGCTATCCTGAAGGCTACTCTTATGCGAGCTAAAGTTAGACAGTGCTAAGTGCCATGGTTTGCTAAATCCCAACCAACATCACTCCTGTTGACTCTTAAGAACACCTAGGGCTCAAACTGAGACTCTATAAAGGTTTCATGCACTAAGTTTGCTTTCCTGGAACCTATCATTTCCAGAGGGTTCGTAGGTGAATAAATGCTGAGATCCAGAGGGACGAGCCTCTCCAAGATTATCAATTAATTACATCCCCCAATCCTCTAGTATTGACACCCCTTCTCAACATGAAAAAGTCAGAACAGGCATTGCCCAGTGATACCTATTGATTGGGAGAAGAATCAAAGGAGAAGGAAGAAGTGTAACAGAGAAAACAGGATTTAATGACCGAGTATGACTGTTCAATCATTATACTGATATTACTTCTAGCCTCCAGAGTTTTGGAGTAGCTAGAAGGAAAAAATCTAAGATGGCATAATGGTAACCCATGACAAACTCTGGGATCTGTTCTGTAACTACTTGTTGAAGTGTGCTTTGAAAATTACTGGGTTTTTTTTTTTTTCTTTGCTTTGGATATATGTTGTATTTTACAATAAAAAATATTTTTAAAAAGTGTGCTTTTATTTGGCATGAAACACATGGAGAAATGTACCAGGCCAGATATAGGTATCTTCTAAAGAATCTAAAGCCAACTTGCTAATACACTTCTGAATATCTGAATATTTTCATGACATGTTACTACTTCTATAATTTAATTTGAAAATACACTTAAAAAGAAAAAATACTTGAGAGACTTTCAACAATTATATGAAGTCAGCTCTCTCTGTATATCTGGGGTAGCCCATTATGGTCCGTTAATACAGGTGCATGAAAACTAAGAACTTTCTGAGGCTCCCTTATTCTCAGGGATATTGTATACTTTTCTCACTTCTTTTAATCTCCTACATTCACAACTGCTTTTAGCTTTAATAACTATTTTACTGCTGGATTTCCTTTGACAAGAAAGAAGTTTTATGCATTGTTCACAGAGAAAGCAAAAATTAGTTGTAGAACCCATATTTATCATCAGAGTTCCCAAAGGTGGCTATATTTACATTATTAAGAAATCAAAACTCCTTTAAGTTTCTAGTGATACATACACATTAGATACATTCATCATCAAGTTAAAACTTCTAGAAAATGCTGACAGGAAACTGGCTATGTTTAGAACTCACATGTGGAGTTAAGTCTCTTCCCCTAAAGTTTCTTCCTATGAGTAACGAAAGTTAAATTCTGCTTAAGAAACACTACGGGGTCTAGTCAAGTAGTTAATGGGATAGAAAAATGAGAAGAAAATTAAGCTGACATTTAGAACAAATCAACTGAAAATTGTACCTTCTGTAGATTAAATGAAAAAGCAAGTGTTTTAACTGTTTACAAAATCTTGTCAATCAGAATGTTTTTATGATCTCAAGCCAGGAACTGAGAATAAAAGATAAAGCACACAGAAAATAGTGAGCTACTATTATATATAAAGTACATTTAAACCCAAGAACACACATATACGCATACATAATGGAGAAACCTGTCACAGGAATGGTGTTGGGGCGGGAGGCTGGGATGTAGAATTGGAAGTTTGGGGAAGAGGAGTAAGAGGAGACTCGTTTTTTCACTGTATGCCCTTCTGTACTCTTCGTATTTTTTTACCACGTGCTTATATTACTACCAACCAACAAAAATGTAAACAGTCATTAAAATTATAAAATGAAGAAGAAACATAAGAAGGGTAGTGGGAAAAGGTGACGTATTTCCTATATGACCACCGTAGGCCCTGAGAGGGACCAGAGGGAGGAACACATCCAAAACACTCCAGAGGAAAACCACTCAGTGCCACCCAGAGGGCCTGATTCAGATGAAGCTGGGTAGCTGCAAACAAGTATGCTATCTGTGGGGACTAGAAAAGGAAAGGGGTCTTGGCAGTTGATCTGGATCCCATGTAGGGGGTGAATCCTTCCCATCCAGACTTCTACTATCGCAGCAAGCAGCACGCTATGAAGCACGCCTGCCAGCTTTTCTCATCAGAAGTGGAAAGCAGCACTTCCATGCTAACCTCACTGCCATGACCAAGTGTTTGTTTATGACTATGCATGGTCATGCAGACATGTGCATGCACGTGGGTGTGCATGAGCACATAAGCATGTACACACACCAGGCCAAACACACAACTGAAATAAGGGGCAGAAGGCAGAAGAAGTGGATGGCAATACCTGTGAGGCCTCATTTCTCCTTGTGCTGCAACAGGAGAGAAGCCACGAAGTTACAATGCCAAGGCACTGCAGGAGTTGGGAAACCCTCTACGCTCCCTCCCAGGCAGGAAATGGGGTCTGAAGCAACCTTGCGTTCTGGACTCCCAGAATATTTCTCAGTGAGTTCAGCTGAGTAACCTAACTCTGACTCAGTCAAATGAAGTGGGAGCCCAGTGTTTACTCAAAAGCACCTCTGCAGTATTTTTTCAGTGCCCAGCTCGGGATAGCTTCTCTTCTAGCAATAATAATCTCCATTGCCTCAATGCCACTTTAGCAGACAACTGTTTATATTCCACATTAAGCCATATATCTGGATCTTATTTTATGGCAGCAAGAAGTCTTCCTTATAACTGACTGCAAATTCAGTAAAACCTCACTTAATCAATACCCAATCTAACTGGTGATAATGAGTAGTAGTGATGGTAACAAAACATTGTAAATGTAATTAACACCACTGCACTGTGTACTTGAAATTGGTTATAACAGGAAATGTGATGCTGTATATGTTACCACAATGAAAAATTAAAAAAAAACAAACAGCTAACTGAAACCTTTAGATATTGAGAAGGCATTCTTACACTAGGTTGTGTGTATGTATGTGTGTGAAAAATGGCAATAAGGGAACCATTTATCAGGCTATCATGGGAAAAACAAAAACAATTCCTACTCCCACTTCTCAAAAAAACCAGTTGGGGGGAAGAGCCTGAGGGCTGAGGGTAGTATAACATTAAGAATTACAATTCTGTCTAGTGACAATATTAAAACATAGACACTCCTAAACATACCCCTTAACTCATGCAAAAGCCTTCAAAATTAAAGAGTCAATGTCCCTAACAGATAAGATTTTACCTAGTGAAATTTTTTAATCTTTAATTTCTTTAAATTAAAGAAATTTAATTTAATCTTTAAATCTTAATTTCTTACTCTTTACATAATTTACCAAGGTAAGAAAGTGAACAAGTGAATTTTATATAAGTTTTTTCAACAGCTAGGATGAAACTAAAGGGGTCTGTTCAAATCATGTTAACCAATTAACTAGAATTTCCCATCTCCTCAGCATTAAAGCTAAGAACTGTTGTCCTGTTCTTAAGCATAAGTAAAAATGAACATTAACTTTCCCCCAAAAGATTCCTGCACACAGACTTTGACACAGGAACCAGTTTACAACTTCAAAAGTTATTTACCTTACCCATTCTGCTAGGAAAAGTTCTAGATTGGGAGTCTAGAAACAGACCAAAAGAGGGTAACTCAAAATATTCAGGAAGAAAAATGGCACAAATTATTTTTTTTCCTTCTCCATTCCTTTTTCCAAAATAAGCCTTTAAAGGGCCAATAAAGATTAAGTTGGGGAGATGGAGCACTGAAATTTGTTTCCTTGGTATAGAAATTTGCTATGTAACTATTGAGTAAGATCTTCATTTTGTATATTAGCATTTAACACAGTTTTCATACAGACCTACACAATATCCTAGTGAAGGCGGAATATTTCTCTGGGTTAAAATCTTTGGCAGTCAGAACAATAGAAAAATGAGTAACCTGTTGAAAAGAAAAAGATACACATTTTAAAGATACTTTAACAGAATTAGTTTTTTATTTTATTTTATTTATTTATTTTTACATGGGCAGGCACCGGGAAACGAACCCAGGTCCTCTGGCATGGCAGGCAAGCGTTCTTGCTGCTGAGCCACCGTGGCCCCAGAATTAGTTTTTTAATACTAAATTCCATATTACTATATTTTAACAAACTTATTATATAAGATACAGCAACATTAAAAGGAAAAGAACAAAACTTAACAAAGCCCCTTGCTTGCTTCTTTTAAATTTTATGCATATTTACATGTATGCTTTTTATATACATATTTATTTATACATACAATTTCCCACATAAGGATGCGATCCTTTTAAGAACTAGAAAAATTTTTCAAAAACATGCTCTGCCAAAAAACTTCACAAAAATACTTCTCTCAAATATCATGAGTTTTCATTTAAAGTCCCCTAAACTTGTCAAAGCAGAAACAGGACGTCCAATTGAGACCTACCAATTTAGCAACTGTTTTTCATTAAAGAAAGATGGAAACCAGCAAAATGTATCTCCATAAGAATCATACAGTTCTGAAAGTCAACTGTGGCATGGAAATCCTATAATCTAAAAGGTACTGTTAGAATGAGCTTCATTAATCTATATGCCTCTAATATTATAAATATAAGTTTCTATAATCATATACAAAATTTTTCCATTAATGAGACAAAATTTAGAATATTATAAAAAGCAAAGCATTTTAAAAATATATTTTAAAAAATCATATGTTGAAGTATGAGAACTATCTTGCTATTTTTCAAATCTAAAAAACAGTTGAAATCAATTTTGCTACAGTTTGGGAGTCTGTAATGCAAAACAGATAAATCTACTTGAGGATGCATCAAGACTTTCAGCAAGAATTTAATGAACATAAAGATTTTATAACACATTGATACCCTACCTTTCTGCAAATTTATATTTAAATCATGACTGTCTGTTTTGTCTAAAAGCTATAGCAGTTTATAAACCATTGCATTCCTGTTATTTTAAATGCAATTTCTTTAATTTAAAGTTGTATCTTGGACATGCTTGGTATAGTCCCATTATTTGCTATAAAATTAGCCCTAAAAGGAGAAAAGAAATCCCCAGCCAGGTACATGCCAGAGGTGTGACTACTTCTTACCAATACTCTTTTCTTTGAGAAAAACCTGATGTTTGCTCAGCATAAGGAAAGCCCATAATGACCACACACTGGTTTCCAACATGTCATACTGATACTGTTCATTTCAAATGATAAACAAAAAAGTCTACTTAGGGCGGTGTACTGGTGGCTCAGTGGCAGAATTCTCGCCTGCTGTGCCGGAGACCCGGGCTCCATTCCCGAAGCCTGCCCATGTAAAAAAAACAAAAAGTCTACTTAAAACATGGATTTCCTTAATTGTCTTTTTTTTTGATTGAGATCAAATTCACATAACATAAAATCAACCATTTAAAGTGTACAATTCAACGGAATGCAGCACATTCATAATGCTGTACAACTATCACCTCTATTTAGTATTTAGTTCCAAGACATTTTCATCTATCCCAAAAGGAACCCCCAGGCCCATTACACAATCTCTCCCCTTTGCCCCACCCCCTGAAAACCAGTATGTGGTCGTTATGGACTTTCTTTATGCTGAGCAAACATCAGGTTTTCCTCAAAGAAAAAGAGCATTGGGGGCAGGCCACGGTGGCTCAGTGGCAGAGTTCTTACCTGCCATGCCGGAGACCTGGGTTTGCTCCCCGGTGCCTGCCCATGTTAAAAAAAAAAAAAAGAGTCTTGGAAAGAAGCAGTCACACCTCTGGCATGTACCTGGCTGGAGACTTCTAATTTGCCTTCTATCTCTGTGGATGCGCCTTTTCTAGATATTTTATATAAATGAAATCATACTCTAAGGGACCTTTTGCATCTATCTGGTTTCTTTCACTCAACATAATGCCTTTGAAGTTCATCCATGTTGTAGCACACATCAGAGTGTCATTCCTGCTTAGGGCTGCATAATACTCCATTGGTATCTATAGACTACATTTTGTTTCTATCTTTTGGCTATTCTGAATAGTGCTTTTATGAACAATCCTGTTTGAGTTTTTATTTGAATATCTGTTCTCACTTCTTTTGGGTATCTACTTAGGAATTGAATTGTTGGATCATATGGCAATTTTATATTTAACTTTCTGAGGAACCACTACCCTATTTTTAATATAACCTTATCATTCACAAACAAACGAACAAAAATCGTTTACTTTTTTATTATGATTTTTATGATTATGATTATTGATTATGATAATTATTTAAAAAACAAAGTTATTTTTAATAATAATTTTATTATGATTATTATGATTATGATTATACTTATGCCAAGAATAATCATCTCCTTTAAAACCATTTTTAAGTATGAAAAAATGCTTCTCCCCACTTTTAATCAGTCATGGCTCTGAAACACTCCTAGATTTCTACCCCTTAAAACAGAACCCCAAAAAGGGCAGAGAGCATGTCCTGTTGTATGGCTCCTCACTTTATCCCTGCAGGATCTATTATAGAATAGACACCAATAAGTATTTATAGAATGAAAGAGAGTGAAGTGTGAAAGAAAACATTCCCAATATGAAATACGAAAAGAATATTTACTATTTTTTAGAAGCATATAGTGAATGAGAAGGTCTAAAGCTAAGAGCTGAATTACCTTAGATCACTTAAAGTATTTTTGTTTTTTTGGCCTTTATGTAGTCATACCTTTTTCAGAACTGAAGAATCTGGGACTTCAATTGTTGTGATATAAAACCATGTTCTTTTGTACTGACCAAAGACAAAGGGATGGAGAGGCTTGTTTTCATCCGTAAGGCAGCATTTTCTCAGCAGCAGATTCCTTAACGTAGCTGTTGTGGAAGGATAACACCAAACCCACAGTACTTCTCCATTTGTGTCCTTTTCTACAGTGGAAAAATGGTCACCATGAAAAAGTCAAATTGCAGCAAGGAAGTGAATTGACAGGTTACTCAGAGCATTTAATGGAAGCAATTTTACAAAGCAAACCAGAATAGATGAGAACCCAAATTCCCAACTATCTCTACTGGTCAAATTAGCTAGTGTTCATGATCTTGAATTTTAGGACACCTGAGTATAAAACTTTCAAGAAAATTTAGCCTTACAGATTTAATAGAAGTCTCCCCTCCCATGTAAATTCTCATAAACCTATAATCACTTTAAATTTCTATCTAATTGGAAACAGTTTTAATAAATATATAGAAAAGGTATACAGAAATTAAGAGATGGGATAATGTGATGAAATCTCTTTCAAATCATGTTATGCAGTGATTGTGAATTGTGCATTTAAAATTTTTAAATATCTCATCTAGAGGTGCATGGGTGATTCCATAGTAGAATGCTTGCCTTCCATGTGGGAGACTGGGGCTCGATTTTCAGACCATGCATACCCCCCCAAAATTTTTTTTAATAACAATAAGATTATCAAGTCAGAACTGTTATTTCCACCCTACCCCAAAGTTATAAACTCAATAACAAAAAGGAACAATTTGCTAATAAAGTCTCCAGACGAAAAGAACCTACACTTTAGGGAAATAGTTAATGGACAGATAGCAGTAAGAATCCACTTTTGATAAGCAGATGTTTTAAAAATCTCCATTTTCATGGAAAAATATATATAAAAGTAGAAAGAATAATAAAATGAATTCCCCTGTCTTCGTTCCTCAGCTTCAGCAATCATCAACACATGCTCCCTCCCTCCAATCTTGTGAAGCAAATTTTTGGCAATAGAGTTATATAGACTTTTAACCACATGTCAATTTGAAAAATTTTTAACTGCTGACTTGAAAATATTATCATAAGCCATCTTTTTTTTTCTGTCTCCACCTAAAGTCAAAGCTTTAACAGCCTTAATTCAGAAGTACCTTCCCGCTGAACTGATGTTTGAAAAAGTACTTAGGTTTTGCTTTGAAGCAATTTTATAACACATTAGAAATGAATACGGAAAGCCATTCCCAGATAAATGCACTCCTTTGATACGAAAAAAATAATCAGCACCTTTCTCTTGTTTGCCACACATAGGCAATGTTCTTGTACACTGGGGAAACATGGAGTGTTTACGGGTGTGTAAAAGTCTCGGGATTATAGACCTTTTAAAAGTACAACCTAGTGTCACCCGTGAGTTGAACGGTTCCTGGAAGCCACCACCCTGAAATACTACACACGGCTCAGGTACGCATTGTGGGCTTCCCAAGGATATTAATGTACTTCCCCATCCATGAGGTGCTCAAAACGAACCGGGATGACAATTTACAAGATCACGTAGAAACTCCTGCTATATGCAAAGGCTCTATCACATGATTCAGGGGTTCTCTACCTCTGACTGCCAAGTTCCCAGTCCTGGCTCTGCCACTAGCTAGCCTGTGACCATGCACAATGACATCGTCGGCCTTCGTATGCTCCTCCGTAAAGTGGGCATCAAACATTCACCTACATCCCCTGGAGCTGTGGTGAGGGTTAAACAGAAGATAAACCACGCACAGGGCGCAGCACACGGGGCCCTGCACGGACTTAACCACCCAGTCTCCAACCGCTGGATCACATGATCCCGGCCGAGCCCGCGGCAGAGCCGGCAAAGTTGCGCGCGGCTCTCCCATGCTCCGAGGCAGCGGCCCACGGGCGGCTCTAGGCCCGGAGCCTGGGCACCGTCTGACAGGCAGCGGCCTCTCGCAGCCGTAGGAGCTTCTGGTCACCCTCAAGGTCCGGGTTCGGTGGGGCCACCCGGAGAGTCCACGAAAAGCTCCATCCCGAGACCTGAGAAGGAATCCCTCCGTCCCGCCGCCCGACTCGGGCGGCTCCCACGCAAGGCCGCGGGCTGAAGCGCCGAGTCCCCTCTCCCAGGAGGCCCGGCCCCGCCGCCCCCGGCCCAGGCACAACATCGAGCAGGCCGCGCCCTCCCAACCGCGGGCGGAGCCGCCCGGAGCCAAGGCGGAAATGGGGCGCGAGCCTGCCGGCAGGGCGCCTGCGTCCTCACCGATCAGCCCCACTCCGAGCATCAGCTGAGTGTCCGCCGCCACAGCAGCTGCCATCATGCGCCGCAGCCGCCGCGCGCTGGGCGCTGCTCTTGGCTCCGCCCAGCCCCGCCTCCCTCCTCGCGGCCTCAGGCCCTGCCTTCCGGCCCTTCCCCCTTGCCCCGCCCAAATCCCCGCCCCTTCAACAGAGGCCCCACCTCAGGCTCCGCCCTCGGTGCTGACTACCCGGAAGTCTTCCCGCGCTCCTCGGCCATCAGTTGGCTTTTCAACCTCAGAAACCTTCCGCCTCCGCGACTTCCCCGAGAGAAATAGAGAGGACCTAAGGCCAAGCAGAGCGTTCTGGTGGGGGAGAAAATTAAATAGAAATTAGCAAGTAAAATAAGTAATACTAATAACAGCTCAGGGGAGTGTTAACTGCCCTAAAGGTAATAAAATAGTGCATTATGTTAGAGAGTGGATGGGGTGCACTGCTTTAAAATGGGCGTAAAGGAAGGCTCCTCTGAGGGACGGATGTTTGAACCAGATCTGAATGATGCGAAGGGACCAGGCAGGAAAAGATCTGGGTAGCTCCAGGATCTCGATTAGAGAAGGTCCTTGGTATTTACAGGAATACAATCCCACCTTTATCTGCTCAGATCAATTTTAAAAATTGTATTTACTATGAAATATTTCATACATATATATCTCTAAGATAACCAACCTAAGGATCCACGTAGTTGTCACCCAACTTAAGACATAAAGCATCACAGATATAGTTGAAATGCCTCCCTGTTCTGCTCCAATCTCTTTCCCCTCTCTATGCCAATGAGGGGTAGCCACTATTCTGAATTTGGTGATTATTGTTTCCCCAAGGTTTTAAACTTTAGCATTGGTGTTGGGGCTGTGTGTACATGTGCATGTATTGTACTCCTTATTTTTAAACTTGATACTAATGGAACAAGTGAATATTTATTGGGTGCACATACTGTTCTAAGTGCATTACTCCCCTAAGTCCCCACAATGTATGGGACCTGTTATGATACCCAGTTTACAGATGAGGAAACTGAAAAATCATACATGAAGACGGGGCCACACTCCTAACCACAGCCACATGGCCTCCTGTTCTGTAGCATGCTATTTGCATTCATTTGCAACTTGCTTTTTTGCTCAATTTCTTTTTAAGATTTATCCATGTTACGGTTACCCAATGAGGTTGAACTCAAATGTAAGGGAATGGATAGAAGTGATGGTAACTAATTAGTGGAGTTATAAGTAACATTGCCATATTGAAGGTGACTATGATTGAAAGAGAATGTATAGTGCCATGTATCCCCCCAGTTAATTATAAATTATAAATAAGTTCTCACATGAACAACCTCAAATGTTTGATCTCGTACAAGTCAATAATAGAGGGGTATAGGGAAGAAACTAAAATTACATGCTATGGCCAATATTTAACAGGAAGACACTAACAGTACCACAGCATGCCAGGGATAAATAATTGTGCGTGTGGTGGTGAGGGTGGGGGGGACAAGAGATAAGGGGAAGATTCGATTTCATATTGAGCGAGGCTGTGTTTATTGGTTCTTTGTCTTTTTGGACCAATGAAAATTGTCTAAAACAAAGAGTGCTGCTGATTGTACAAGCACGTACAGATACTGTAAGACATGTTTGTTTTTTTATTTTGGACATTTTCCATAATGCCCAATGGATGGAGGGACCAGAAGGGTCAATGACTGAGAAGCCGGAAGGTGAACCATGTTATATATATATATATATAGTGGAATATTGTATAGTTACAAAAGGGAAGGACATTATGAGGCACACAATGAACTGAATGAAACTTGGGGACAATGTGTTGTGCAAGATAAGTCAGAAACAAAAAGAACAAATATGCTATGGTCTCTTTCAGAAAATACAAGAAAATTGAAGTCTAAATTTTTTTCATTAAAAAAATATTTTATTGAAAAATCTTAACATACATTCTTAACATATAAATATTCCATACATAGTGTACAATCAGAGGCTCACAATATCGTCACAGAGTTGTGTATTCATCACCATGACCATTTTTTTAAACATTTGCGTCACTCCAGAAAAAGAAAAAAGAAAAAACTCATACCTACCATACCCCTTACACCTCCCTCTCATTGACCACTAGTATTTTCATCTACCCAATTTATTTTAACCTTTATCTCCCGTATTATTTGTTTATTTTTCATCCATATTTTTTGCTTATCTGTCCATACCCCAGATTAAAGGAGCATCAGACACAAGATTTTCACAATCACACAGTCACATTTTAAAAGCTATATATCATACAATCATTTTTAAGAAACAAGGCTACTGGAACACAGCTCTACAGCTTCAGGTACTTCCCTCTAGCCACTCTAATACACCATAAACTAAAAAGGGATATCTATATAATGCATAAGAATTACCTCCAGGATAACCTAGACTCTGTTTGAAATCTCTCAGCCCCTGACACTTTATTTTGTCTCATTTCTCTCCTCCCCCTTTTGGTCAAGAAGCCTTTCTCAATCCCTTGATGACAGGTCCTGGCTTATCCCAGGATTTCTGTCTCACATTGCCAGGGAAGTTAACACCCCTGGGAGTCATGTTTCACAGAGAGGGGAGGGCAATGAGTGCACTTGCTGCATCTAGAGAGAGAGGCCACATCTGAGCAAAAAATGAGGCTCTCTGGGGGTGACCCTTAGACCTAATTTTAAGTAGGCTTAGCCTATCTGAAGCCTAGATTTTAAGCTCGTATAGCAGCCACACTTAGGCTGAAGTTGTATATATATTTCTAGACTCTGAAACACTGAATGGTATGGATATAAACTGGTATTTTCCTGGAACTTTGAGAACCTTTGTGACACCTAAGGCCCAGAAATGGAGTTCTGCAACCCTGAACGTTAGCATTGCTACATACAATAACAGGTAAAGTAACCAAAAAAGAGATCAGGCTTCAATTAAAGATAAAGATGAAGCTAATCTGGCTGAGACTAAACTAAATCAGAATACAGGGTAAAAGATGATTGTGTATATACACTAGAGCTTCACCTACTGTATGAGGCCAAAGGCAGAGAGGTTTATTATGTCTAGAAGCTAAATTTTCTATAATACACGATCTAAATCAACCTGTCTGAATAGCACATTAAAACAACCCAAAATTTGTAGAGCCCAGAACAAGAATGAGGCTTTGTAATTCTATATAGCACAATGTAATACCTGGATACATCCCAGACTATAGTGGGCAGTTCTAGTTTGTTAGCTGCAGGAATGCAATATACCAGAAACAGAATGGCTTTTAAAAAGGGGAATTTAATAAGTTGCTAGTTTACAGTTCTAAGGCCGAGAAAATGTCCCAATTAAAACAAGTCTATAGAAATGTCCAATCGAAGGCATCAGATACCTTGGTTCAAGAAGGCCGATGAAGTTCAGGGTTTCTCTCTCAAGTGGAAGCGCACATGGTGAACACAGTAGGAGTTTCTCTCTCATCTGGAAAGGCACATGGCAAACACAGCATCACCTGCTAGCTTCTTCTCCTGCCTTCCTGTTTCCATGAAGCTCCCCAGGAGGCATTTTCCTTCTTCATCTCCAAAGGTCGCTGGCTGGTATACTCTGCTTCTCATGGTTATGTCGTTCTGCTCTGCTCTCTCTGAATCTCTCATTCTCCAAAATGTTTCCTCTTTTATAGGACTCCAGAAACTTATCAAGACCCACCCAAATGGGTGGAGACATGTCATCACCTAATTCAGCTTAACCACTCTTGATTAAATCACATCTCCAGGGAGATGATCTGATTATAATTTCAAACATACAGTATTGAATAGGGATTATTCTGCCTTTATGAAATGGGATTTAGATTAAAACATGGCTTTTCTAGGGGACATACATCCTTTCAAATCAGCACATGGGCTAATAATTAAAAATTATTGGTAGAGTTCCTTGAGGGACGAAAGAAAAATGTATGGAACTATTAAACTTTCCCATCTGGGAAACCCCTGGTCCCCTCTCAAACATTGGGGACTCCCAAGAAAATAGGCCAAGCCCTTGATTTTGAGGCTTGCCCTTATGACACTTATTTCTGCAGTGGAAAACCTAAGACTACCTATTACGAGGCCTAGGAGTTATTTCCAGGAAACCTCTTTTGTTGCTAATATATGGGCCCTCTCTCTATGCCCAACTCTGCAAGGAAAATCATTGGCCCTTCCCCCTATGTGTGACATGACATTCAAGGATGAAGTCTCCCTGACAATGGGGGCCGTGACTCCTGAGGATGAGTCTGGTCCTGACACCATGGAATCAACAATGCCTTCCTGACCAAAATGGGAAAAAGAAGTGTCACAAAATAAGGCATCAGGGGCTAAGAGAGTTCAAATGGAGTCAAAAGACTATTCTAGAGGTTACTCTTATGTAAACTTCACCTAGATATTGCTAAGTCCCATAGTTTGTCAACCCTCAGCCAACATCGATACTATCAACTCTTAAAAATGCCTAGGGCTCTAATTGAGACTCTATACAAATTTCATGCACTAAGGTTATTTTCCAGAAACCTGTAACCTCCAGAAGTTTCCTTGGTCAGATAAATCCTGAAACCCAGAGGGACCAGCCTCTCCAAGATTATCAGCTAATAACAACTCCCTATCCCTTATGGTTGACACCTCTTCTCAACATGAGAAAGTTAGAAGAGGCATTCACCAAAGATCCCTATAGATTGGGAGAAAGATCAAAGGAGAAGGAGGAGTTATAACAGAAGAAATAGAATTTAACAAATGAGTATGACTGCTGAGTTTATACTGATATTTCATTTAGCCTCCAGTGTTTGCTTTTTGTATGCTGTATGGTGGAGGTCACATTTCATTCTTTTTCCATGTAAGTATCCCCCTATTGCAGGACCATTCGTTGAATTTTTGTTTATTTGGTTTTTTGTTTGTTTGCTTGTCTGTTTGGGAAGTGCATGGGCCAGGAATCAAACCCAGGTCTCCTGCATGAGTGACAGTTGAGAATTCTACCACCGAACTACCCTTGCATCCCCTAGCTTCCAGCGTTTTTGAGAGTTAGAAGGAAAAATCTGGAATAGTGGAATGGTAACCCACAACAAACTCTGAAATCTAATTTATAACTACTTGTTAAAATGTACTTTGAAAATTAAAGTTTTTTTCATTCTTTTCTTTGTACTAATGTAATATTTTATAGAAAAATGTTATAAAATATTTATCCACTTGATATTTATAGCTTTGGTTCAGCTGGTTCAGTAATTTTAACTGTTGAGTGATATTTTGCATATGAAAATATGATTCTTTCCATTCTCTGTAGATGGGCATTAAATTTATTTCCTGACTTTTACTCTGTCCTAGCAATGCTGTGGCTGCTGTATATTGAACAAGTCTCCTTGTTCCACAAATCTTTACTTTAGGAAATTCTACATTGTCAACATACCAATACCATTTCTTCCCCAGATCAAGCAAAACTGATCCCTCTCTCTTTCAGGGTCTAATAACATTTGGTCATGGAGCTAGGAGAGCAGTTTTCTCATGAAGATATTCAGTTTTGCTTGAGTCTATTTCCATTTGCTGGAACTGTTTCCATTTGCTAAACCTACCAGAATGCAATATACCAGAATTGGGTTGGCTTTTACAATGGGGATTTATTAGTTTACAAATTTGTAGTTCTAAGGCCATGAAAATGTCCAAATTAAGGCATCAAGAGGAAAATACTTTCTCCGAGGAGAGGCTGCTGGCATCTGGTTTTCTCTGTCACATGGGATGTCATATGACCAGCATCTGCTGGTCCTTTGCTCCTGGGTGCCATTGTTTTCAGCTTTTGCTTCCAGTGGCTTTCTCTCTGAGCTTCTGTGGGTCCTCTCTCAGCATCTCTAGGGCATTTCTCTCTGAGTGCTCTCTCTCTCTCTCTCTCCCGCCCCCCAGTGTTTCTTCCTTTTATCCTCACATAAAGGGCTCTAGGAAAGGATTAAGACCCACCTTGAATTGAGTGGATCACATCTCAATTGAAACAACCTAACCAAAACGTCCCACATGTGGGTAATAGGTCTTTACCCACATGAATAGATTAAAAGAACATGGCTGGGCGGTGCAACAGTGGCTCAGTGGCAAGAATTCTTGCCTGCCGAGCTGGAGATTCAGGTTTGATTCCCGGAGCCTGCCCATGCAAAAAAAAAAAAAAAACACTTGGCTTTTTCTTGGGTACATAACAGCTCCAAACTACCTCACGTGCACATATAGCAATTCTATTTCTTCCATGAGACTCACCTCCTGTAGGCAGCACCCTGTGCTATGTACCTTTGGATTCTTTGTGCCTATTATTGTAAAATACTTGTTAATGTTTCTATTTCTTACAGAAAATAAGCAGGAATTAGGGACAGAGGCATGGATCGCATAGTCAGAATCAGTTCAGAAGCCAAGCGGACACTTGCACTCATGTTCCACTGGCCTTGAACTCTCTAGCAAGGTAGAGATAATGCATTTACAAAGTATTTTAGTTTCTCAAGTGCTAAAACAAATACCATGCAATGGATTGGTTTAAACAATGGGAATTCATTGGCTCACAGTTTTGAGGCTAGACGTTCAAAATCAAGATATCAGCAAGGTGATGTACATGCGATGTATTCTCCTTTCTCCTTTCTCCTCCAGATTCCATTGACTTCCAGCTGCTTCTCCTCCATGTGGCTTCTTCCTCTATGGTCTTTTCTATAAGGTCTCCAGTAACAGGATTAAGATCCATCCTGGTTTAGTTGGGCCACACCTTAACTGAAGTTAATTTATGAAAACCCACACTAATGTTTCAAGATTAAGCATGTTTTCCTGAGGTGCATAAACTCAAACCACCACAAAATGGAAGTGGATCCTCTTGAAAATTCTCTTTAACAACCTTGACAATACATCAACCTGCATCAATTTGCACCTCAAATACTTGTTTTTGGTGTGAATACCTGCATCCAAGCAACCGGGATAATTATATACAATCATATTTCACCTATTCTTGGAAAAGTTATATCTAATTAGATGTATATCTAATAGGGGGTGCCCTGTTTGTGTAGGGGCTCCCCCCTTCTCTTGCAAGACAGAACCTTGACAAAATTACCTTTGAATCACTAAATCTAGCTCCCTCTTCTCTCTGCAGTAAAAGTGTGTGTCCCTTGAGATCACTTGGTGAGTCTTTGGAGGTATGGATAATTGTTCTTTTGTCTGGGATTAGGAAGCAAAATCACATCCTGTCATGTTTGGAGATTTGAAGAGGAACTGAGCCAGATATCCAAGGGAATCCCAACACTCCCGAGTTGAGAAGGCAACAACGGATGTTTGTGTGTGTAGAGATAGATGCTGGAACCAGCCCTAACCTGGTGTTCTTAGAATAGCTGGTTCCTTGAGAAGCCCTGAGCACTGACTCTAGTGCAAGAGTCATTTTACAGTGTTTACAAGTGAGGCATGGAGACCATTCCCGCAAGAACCAATGCCGGGCTCAGTACCTTGAGTAACATCAAAGGAGACCAGAATAGTAGCCAAATTCTGAAAAGGTTATCTAATGTAAAGGGGCATGCCCATCAATTTACTTCTAGGCAATATTTCCACATGTACATGAATATTCATGTACAAGGATGTTCCTGCAATAGTGGTGGTGATATAAAAAACATGAAAATTACCTAAATGTCCATTGTCGAAAAAATAGTTCAACAAATGATGGTATATTCCACACCATAGAATGCTGTGAAGCTATTAAGGAGAATGATACAGACATACATGTACTAACTCATTATCATCCCATCTACATACAACAATCCAAACAGTATGAATACATATAGGATTGGAGGGATGTACACCCATCTGCTGACAGTGGTTACCTGGGAGGAAGGGAGGTAGGGAACAAGGAAAGGGAAGTTTGGGGCTGCATATTCTTGTATTTTTTTCTAATCTCTTACAATGAGAATATGTTCATATATGAATTGTATAATAATAATACATATACAAGTATTTATAAATATATATACTATTTTATATGACTTTAAAACTGTAAAAATATCATATAAAATATTGAAAAACATTCAAATGCTATTAGCATTGGTTTTCAGCTGTGTAAGGTGTATAAGTCTTCTGCAAATTTTCCTCTTCCTTTTACTTTTATTTCACCATTTTTAAGTAATGTATTTCATTCCTTCACATAGTTCAAATTAAAAGTTTCTGAAATAGGAATACATCTAACAACTATCAATGCTAGTGTTTATTTTCTTTATAGTACATGAAATAATGGTGCTTCATCATTAATGCTATTTCTGGATTTGATGAAACATGGCAAACAGGAAAAAAAAGAGAAAATATGTTAAATCTATAGACTCAAGATCTCTTGTTTTTCCCACTTCACAAGGTCACTTGCTGATCACAAGGTTACTTGCTGATCTTACAGAGACAAAGTCCAAAATATATACTATAATTTTGTGAATTGTTTGAGCATAGGGGAATAATTTCCCACTAAATTAGCAAGAATGTAGGACCAGTAAAACTGGATTTTCATTGCACATTGTACAGACATTTGCAAAATAGACTGTGAGCTGGTAAGTCTGGGAAGATGGATGCAGGCTAACCAAAGGAGAGTTCTTGCCTATAACAATCTTACAATAAGGTGAAAAAAGAGAAAGGATGTGAGGAAGCATGATGAGATCTATTACTTTTTGAATTTCGGACCTAGAGTTTCAAACCTGAGAACAGACAAAAAGGACAAAGTCTAAGAGACAGAATAGGATGAAAATATCTTAAGACCATTGGCCTCTCCACTCTGATTGTTCATTCCTATGTCCCCCCCCGCCCCAGTCCCTGACCCCACGGTAGGCACTAGTTCTGGATTTAATTGTTTCCCCCCAAAAGTTATGTTCAAGCCCTAACCCACTTCTGTGAATGTGAATTTATTTGTAAGTAGGGTCTTTGAAGATGTTGGCTAAAATGAGGCTAAACTGGATTAGGGTGGGCCATAATCCAATATTAGGATTAAGAATCCACTGTTCTTATAAGAATAGGTACCAAGAGGGAGAAAAAGAGAGAGAGACAGACAGAGGGAGAATAGGAAGAGAGAGAAGTGAGAGAAAGAGAGAGAAAAGGAGAGAGGAGATGGCTATATGATGGAGGCATAGGTTGAGTTATGCCACCACAAGCCAAGGATTGCTGTGGGTTTCCAGCCACCCACAAGAAGCCAGGGGAGAGGCAAGGAAGAAATATGGCCTTGCCAACATCTTGACTTCAGAATCCTAGCTTATGGAACTGTGAGACAAAAAAAATTCTGTTCTTTAAATCAATTCCTCTGTGGTACTTATATACCAGCAGCTCTGGCAAACTGAATCAAGCACCCTCAATATTTCCTCAATGAATGAGTTAGGAAGCAGCCCCTGTGTGACCAAGGCCCAGGGGCGCCATCTTTGTCTCTGCAACACAGGAGACATCAGTACATAATGAGGATGAAGATGATGACAAAAGGATTTAAGGGAGAAGGTGGAGGGTGCAGGGAGGGGAAGTTAATGAAGGCCATGGTCAGGCTCCAGGGGATGGGACACAAGACAGGGGTAGAGAGTTTATCTCTGGGAAGGAGATGAGAATGAGGGATGACAGAAGAGATGCCTCTCTCCTGCCAGTTTCACCAATCTGTAGAGTCAGACCGGCCAGACAGGTTCACCAGAGTTAAGGGGAAGGGAGTAGAGGGGGAAAGGAGAGGGGAGGGGAGGCATTTCTAACCTTTAGCAATAAGACTCACAGTGTCGGTGCGGTGTTAGTGACAGAGCAGGGTGTGGAAAACTGAGTTCAAATCCCAACTCTGCCCGTCTTAGCTGCAAAACCTTACTCATGTCACTAATCTTCTCTGCGCTTGTTTTCTCGTGGTCAGTGGAGCTAATTATACTTTTCCCTGTGCTTCTCTCAATAAATATTTGATTTCAGAGAAATCTTTGTGCCAATTTTATAGGTAACTATATCCTGCTCACTCCTTCCATGTGGAGATAGAAAAACTAAGTTGTTGGAAGGATGTGGACATGGAAAAATGCCCAAACCATCTGGGCATGTGGACAAGCGGCCCCAACATCTTCCACAGATGTTCTATTTCTGGGTCTCTGTGAGCCAAGTGTAGCTACCCTTTTTCATATTTTTCTTTATAATTGGACTGAATCAGAGATTAGGCATGTTTTTGCCAAAGAGGTGGCAGCTCTTTTATGGGATTCCAAGTTCAGCTTGGGGTCTGGGACGTCACTGCTGCACGGGTGACTTTGCAGCACTGTCCTGACAGTTCATTGGCTCCTAGATATGTGAGGTTTCCAGAATATTCTCACGAGGAAATTGTCCTTCTTGTGTTGTTCAAATATCAAGACAGTGATATTGGAACCTGAGAAGATTCCAGGGCCCAAGATGCTCAGTCTTGGAGCTAGGCTCTTCAAAAGATAAAGTTTGGTAGGAAAAATGTACCTGAAAACAATCCTGATAATTATTTGCATTTTTTCAGGGAACATTACAGGGATAAGCTTCGTAATCTAAAATGATGTGTCTTAAAATCCCTTTTCCATCATATTTCGTTAGTAACAGAGACCATCAGGAGATAGAAATTGGGTAATTGGAGCTGAAGGGATACAGATTGTGCAACAGGACTGAATATAAAAACCCAGAAATGGACAGCACAATACTACCTAACTGTAATACAATTATGTTAAAACACTGAATGAAGCTGAATGTGAGAATGATAGAGGGAGGAGGGCTGTGGGCATAAATGAAATAAAAAAGAAAGATAGACAATAAAGATTGAGTTGGTATAAGCTAGAATACCTAGAGTGTATAATGATAGTGACTAAATGTACAAATTTTAAAAATGTTTTTGCATGAGGAAGAACAAAGGAATGTCATTACTGCAGGGTGCTGAAAATAGATGGCAATTAATATTTTAAAATTTCAACTTATGTGTGAGACTAAAGCAAAAAATGTTTATTTGGTACAAAATTTATATTTTGACTAGTGCATTTCCTAATATAACTTATGTAAATAGCTAGATTGAACACCATAAGTACATGGAACCTTGGGTAGGACATGAGATTTTGTTGGTCTGTCCAGAGTGATGCCCCGATGAATCCCAGAGTGATTTGATCGGTGAGTGGAAAAGTAT
>PVIY010040311.1:0-22462 GCA_004026745.1 Myrmecophaga tridactyla
CGAGCCCCCCCTACGCGCCACCCCCTACCCCCAACAAAAAGTTGCAAAAACTGGTTTGGCGTTGGCTGTAAATCGGTGCTCTTCCCTGGCCAGGAGTTACTGGGGTGCGGGGGCGCCTCCTGTGTGCCGTGGAGCGTGTGCGCAGCTGCCCGGGGCGTGCGGCGCGGCGGGGAGGGGGCGGGGGCCGGCAGGCGGGGCGGCGGGGAGGGGGCGGGCGGCGCCGGCCGGGCCGTCTGACGTGTCTCGGCGGGATTGGAGCCGCCGCCCTATATAGCAGCCGTGGCCACGACCGCCGCTCCTCGGAGCGACCAGGGCTTCTTCCGCGCGGCGAGCGAGCGGCCGCGGACGGAGTGAGCAAGCGGGTCCGGGTCCGGGTTTGGGGGTGGGGGGAGGCAGCGTTATGCTCGCGAAAGTTGGGGGTGCTGGGCCTGTGCGCCCAGCTGTCGACGTGGAGGGGGCGGCTTGCCAGGGCTCGGGCGGGGAGTGGAGTAGGGAGGGGAGGGGAGGGGGCTGGTGCTTGCTCTCGAGCCGCCCCCCTCCCCCGGGCTTGCGGGCGCCCCCTCCGAGCAGCGCTTGTCCCCGTCCCGACCGCGATGGGGGGTGGGGGGGAGCACCGGCTACGTGTCACTACTGCGCATGGGCCGCGGCGCTGGCACGGAAAAAAGTGCGAGAAACTTTTCCCAACTCCCGCTGGCCCCGCAGTGGGGGAAGGGCGGCTGACCTGCGACCAGGTCGGTGACGTTGACTCGGCCCCCTCCCCCCAGGTGTTCTCGGAGCGGGGCTGAGGGGCGCCTCCTGCGCGCTGCGTGCAGTAGGAGCCCACCTCGCCCGCTGGGTCCGGCAACACGCACTCCCGGCGGTTGGGGCCTGTCTGTCCGGCAGACTGTCCGGCCCAGGGCTCGTGGCGCCCGGGGCTGTCGGCCAGGCCACGCCATCGCCCCGGGGTGCAGTGCAGCTGGGGTTGCTTCTGGAGAGGAGTGTGGGGCCCCTCTCGAGTGAGTTGGGCTGGAGAAGGACTTTCAGAGCCTCCTCTGTGGTATTTTCTCTTTCGGCAACACCACCTGCTGCATTTCTTCGGTCGCTGGTTTAAGTGATTCGGACCTCGGGGCCGGGGACTTTCTGGGTGCTTGAGCACGATTTGGATGTGCCCCAGGCTGAGCAGATGAAAAATACATTACGGAAAAGTACCGATTTTGGAGGAAAGACTGGGTGAGCGGGTGGCTACTGTCCCTTTAAGCCCGGGCCGTCCCCGCCCGGCAGGCCCTCCGTGGCTGTGGGAGGGCCGCTGCTGAGGTGGCATCTGCGAAAGTTCCTCTATTGCAGAATGGATGCGGGCTTTCCGAACTCTGTTAGAATGGACGGAGGCAGGAGTTCTACTCTCACGCGGTCCAGAGTCCTTTTGGAGACTGGAGGCTTTTCTTAGGTTTTCATTTTGTGATCTTTCAGCGCATCTGGATTTTATTATTTTTTTTATTTTGAAGATTGCTTTGTGGGTTTTACTTGAGATACTTTGAAAAATATTTCTTTGCAAGTTTGCTGTAGGGATAAAAGTATACAGTTTAGAAAAGTCAAAATTGACCTCCATACCTAGTCCTATCTAGTATTTAAAGCGCTGAAGTTTTCATTAGTTGTGGTTGAAGTAACAGTCTTTCTGGAGTATCACCAATAATTAAGTTCCCTTTGCTTAAATGGATAATTGGCAAAACTTATCACAAGGGGATCAACTTAAATACTTCTTTGTTCAGAAGCAAAAGAATAAAATTCTTCATTTTAAAGCCCTTTTTTACTACTGCATACCTGTTAGTACTGGATTTCAATGCTGGTGTCCCCTGACTGTAGGTTTGGCTCCCCCCACGCACCTCGTGGGGCCTGGAGTCTGTACCTGCTGGCTGCCAGAGGTTGGCTTGGTGCCTCCTGATCCTGTTTACCTGTAGTTCTGCTTGCTCTGTGATCTTTAAAGTCCAGGTTGAGAATAGCCTGAGGCTTGTTTGGGGTGGACTTCAGTACCGCAGGCACCATATGTGGAAGGTGAGAGGAGCCACAGGGCTCTGCTCTTGGAAGGAGAAGGCTGGCGGAGGGGGCTTCATGTCCTCTGTGGGGCCTTGTGAGGCAGGATTCTAACTCTCAGCTCCCCAGGCATTCCTGTCTCTGGGACACTCACACATTTAGGGTGATGGTAAGGCCCCTTTCAGACCTGCTTTGAGCAATATTGTTATCTAATAATACATATTAGAGGAAGTGAGACTCTGAGATGGCGAGCGTTTGGCCACTTCTTTGATAACTGGGTCTGCCTCAGGTTCCCTGGGAATTCCTGGGAGGATAGCAATCAAAGGAGCCTGGGCAGGGAGCATTGTTAAGAAGGCTGGTGCCGCTGGTTTGAGGTCAGTGAAGCAGGATGGAGAAGCACTTTGGGTATTGCCTGGGGAGGGCAGGTTGGTGTGGGCACCGGAAGCACCTTCAGAGCTTTGGACCAGAGGCCACCGGGTATCTGGTGGGCAGTGCTACGTTAGGAGCCTAGAGCGCCAGATATGGGTGAGCTCTGCCTTTAAGTAGGGATCATTAGGTGCATGTTTAAAATAAAATCTTTAAAAACTTTCCTTTGAGTTGGCTTAAAGGAAAGAAAAAAGCCAATAACTTTGTATGACAATAGCAGAACCCTGTTTCTGAAATGTTTCCTGCTGTGGCCCTGTGATGTATTTGAAATCTAGACCAGGTACTTGGTCAAGGCAGTCCAGTTTCCCCCTGCCCTCTACTGGCTGCCTGCTATACCCCTGGTGCCGGGAGAGGTCTGCCCCACTTGTCCTTGTCAAATGCGATTGTTGGTCCAGGTGTTTCATGGCCCCTTTGTTGAGCCATAGAAGGGCTGTCAGAATTCATTTTTCTAAGAAGTCTCTGAGCTGCCTCAAAAGAGACCTTCAGGACTTTATCACATCTTGCTGTGAGACTGAGTGCAGAGTGGCAATTAGCGTGTCATTGGTCTGTGACTGATTCGGTGAGAAGCTGACTGAGCAGTGATTGCACCACACAGACTTCTCCGTGTGGTTGTGACTGAACACTGAAGACTTGCCAGTCCAGGGAAGCAGCAGGTGGAGGGGCCAGGGGAAGCTCTGCTCAAGTGGGCAGAGGTGAGGTCATGTGGGTGAACCGGGCTTGGGGCTTGGAGGTGGGGCTACCACTGGGTTTTAAGGAGTGGCACTGGCATGTGGGAGGCCGTGGCAGGTGGAAGGTCAGCAGAAAGAGTGTGCAGCCTGGGTGGGAGGGTGTGAGTTAGGGGGCTGGGACAGGGACAGAGGCAAGTGGAATGGGACCCCTGGTCCTGGCTTCAGTGGGGCAGTCTGGCTGCTCTGCCCTACAACACCCATGCTGGCCTAGACTGGCTGTGTGTGGCTAGCCTGGCCCTGGGATGCCCAGGGAACAGCTTTTCACACAGTTGCAGACACAGTGCATGGAAATGCCACTCTGGCACTTCTGACTGAGAAGCTACTTCTTTTCCTTGCCTTAATCTTGGAAAGTTGCAGATGAGGATTTGTTGGAACTGCTCTTAAATATTTGTGATTAGTTTGTTTCTCCTGTCCCCTTTTGGTCTTGGAGTGGACTCCTATGTCTGCTGGGACTGGGGACTCCAGGGGGTGCTCTGGCTTTTAGTACCTTCAAGGGACTTAAGCCATGCATTTAGGATTTTTAAGAAACAATCTTGACCAGCACTGCAGTCCTGGAATGCCACCAGTCTACATCCTCGGCTGAGGCAATTTGACATTTTAAAATCAAGAATCTACTGCTGCCCCCCACTTTTCTGAAAGCTGCGTCCCTGACACCTGACCTGGGAGTCTCATGGGCTGGATTGTTGGGGTGCTACTCTCCAGTTAGGTGTGTGTCCTCTTTAGGCTTCTAGTGTAGGAGCATGTCTGGTGTGCTGCATACAGTGGCAGATAACCTACTTGGTGGCCTCACCTGTCCAGAAGTCCCCCAAGTTCAGCAGCCCATAACCCTCATACTACACAGAGTAATTCTTGGTGCTCCTCCAGACCCACTGTGGAGGTTTCTTGCTTGTGATTTTATGACCTGGTTTCTAAATTCTTAATGGATTAGAAGGGACTGAAGGAAGGATTTTTACAAGGAGATAGCAAGAAGAACTAAATAACTACATAATATACAGAGAACTTTAGTACCTTTTGGTCACCCTAAAAAGCTCAAAAACCTCCAAGGTCTAATTCTATTACATATTATAGCACATTACCACAGAGCTCTTATTGTTGAAGCTCTGCACTCTAGAGATTAAATAGGGTAGATATTTAAGCATACAGGTGAACAAACCATCAATTTTATGAAGATTTTAGTTCAAAATGGTTAAATTTAGAAGTTTTGCCCCTTAATGGGGTAGCTGCCTGGAAAAGTTGTCCTTTGAAAGATCTAGATGGTTCAGTTTTATAGTAATAGGTTTTGTTTGAGGTTGATGGCTTAAGGGCAGAGCTTCCACACGCTTTTTCTTTCTTAAAAACTTGCCTAAACATCAGTATTAGTAACCAGAGTGTAAATAAGATTTTTACCTTTTCTGGTTGGGAGATGAAATGATCTGGGTTGTATAATGCAGGTAAGTAACTTCTCTGTTTTTCTCATTGTTCCCCCTTCCCATCCCACACCAGCAAAAGCTGGCAGGCTGACAGAGGCGGCCTCAGGACGGACTTTCTGGCTACTGACCATTTAGCTGGTAAGTTTGAACGTAGTGTCTGGAAACTCCCCTGTCCCTAGGTTGAGTGTGTGCCCAGAAGGGCAAGTCTACGCGTTTTCTTAGTCTCATGTGCCTTCTTGTTGCACTGTGTTCCCTCAGTGTCTAGGGGTCTTTCAGAGGTGCTCTCTGTAACTTCAGGTCCAGTGTGAGGAATCTGTAGAGACGTGCCATGCCATTCAGATGCCTTGTCTGACTTCCATCTAGTTTTAATCTCTTTTTTCTTAAATATGAATTATGTTTGTTTGAGATTATCTGAACTTGGATCGTGCTTCTCCTTAGGAATGCAGAGCTTAAATTTTTTTTTAATCTTGGGGAGAAAAATCATTCAAAAACTCACTCCTCTTACTGCATTACTTGCCTCCTTTATATTTTTACCAAGGTGGTGCAAGTCAGATATTTAGTGTCTTAATTGTGAAAAGTAAGCGGGTTTTTCTTGCTGTGGTAGCCTGTAGCTCACTTGGAATTGCAGGATGTGGGGTCCAAGGGAAGGGGAAGCTATCACCCTGCCCTGAGATTGTCTGGTCCTCATACTCGTGCTCTGATGTAAAGAATGAGCCCATTTCTCAAATGAGTGAACTGTGACCTTCGTGACCCATAGCCTATAGCACTGCTTTGGTCAGCAAAGCACTGCAGGGTGCTTGGGAGTGGGGTCTGAGACAGCCTGCCTGGGTCCACCAGTGCAGGAGATGATGAGACTGCACTCAAGGCCATAGCTGCCGCCATGACTGTTTCATATTTGTCACAAAGCACCCTGAGGCTGGCTTCTCCATTAACAGAGGAGAACCAGACCTAACCCTAGGCTGTCAGGGTGGTTAGTTCAGTTGACTCTGGATGATACATTCCTTGCAGAGACTGTTGGGTTGGCTTTTTGTAGCAGCTACCTTGATCAGGAGATGTGTGAGTGAACAAACTAATGAAATCGCTTGGACCACTGTTAGTGGAGACTCGCACCTGGTGCTGCCCTATGTGTGGAGCAGTGGGCATGTGGTCCCTGGGTGAGGAGCTGCAGCGTGTGCCTCAGCTTCCCCTGAGTATCCTTGCACTAAACCTCTGGGCTAGAGCCTCCATCCCCCCAGTTACAGAGCAGCTACTGGGCGTGGTGGTTGACCAGTTGACTCAAGGCACTCCTTGTTCTGCATCTTTCCCCCTTTTATCGTGAGAGATTTGGGTATCAGCTTATGTCATATATCCTAAGTGAGGAAAATTAAGTGGTATAGTTTGTTGGTGAAAGATTAAAACTCCTGGCTACAACTTTTGGGTAAGTGTCTTAGATAGTTGGCTGAGCCTTTGACATTTTCTTTGATTCATTTTTCCCTGCCTCAGTGCTTATCCGGATTGTGTGGGTGTGAGATCAACAATGAGCTCCGTGGCAGTTTTGACTCAAGAGAGCTTTGCTGAACATCGAAGTGGGCTTGTTCCGCAGCAGATCAAAGGTGACCTCCCCTTTATGCGGCATTGTTAGCTTTACACAGCGCTTCCTTCTGAACCCTGTTGCCTTGCTGGCTGTGCCTTTTAGCCCCTCATTGTTGGGAGCCTACCTGTCTGGCATGTCCTCTGTTCTGCACAGCCATATGGTTGAGATTGACCAGGAGTTACAGAAGAATCTGAATACAGCAAGATTTGAAACGGAGTTTTCTCAAAAGCTAGTAAATTTGTCTATCGGTTGTTAATAGGATCCCCATTCAAAATTGCTGCTTCCCAGTTGTGTTGGACTAAAATCTGGGCTGTGATGCATCGTGGAGCTCTGCCAGGTACCCACCTTATCACTTGAGGACGAGGGGCAGGCCCTGTCTCAATTCTCTCATGCAGCTCAGGGAACAGTGCCACCTAGTAGGAACAATATGAGACACATGCGTGAGTTGTGATTTTCTAGTGTCACATATGTGCAAAGGAACAGGTGAAATTAATTTTAATAAACTTTAATCCAATATATCTATAAACATCATTTTAACAATGTAGAAATAATGTGAAATCTGATGTGTTCAACACATCTCAATTTGAATTCATTTTAAATCTGAAATTATTCCTCTGTATTCAGATTTATAAAAGTTATAGTTGAAAGAGATTCACATCCAAGTTTTCCACACTTAAAAGTTTTCCAATGATTGAACTAAGTATCCGTTCTTAAATTTAAATTTCTATTAAGCAAAGGAAAATTTCAGTTCCTCAGTCACAGTAGCCATATCTCACATGCTTAATAGCCACATGTAAGTAGTGGGTCCTGCATTGGGCAATGCCATTCAGACCCTGCTCCTCACTTGCATTCTTACTGCCTTGGGGGCTGGGAAGGGAGGCACTTAAAGAGCAAGGCTGCGTCTGCTCTGCCACATATTTAACAGCATTCTTGGGTCATGTGGCTGCACACCTAGGAAGTCGTGGAACCCGGAGCTGGACTCAGACCTGTCAGATTTCAAAGTCATCCCCTCCTGTTCTCTGTCTGTGCCCATTCAGTGTCTTTTAGTGAGCCCTTCTATTTGCCAGATGGTCTGCCCGGGCCTGAGATTCAGGTGTTATATGGAACAGCTGGGCCCTATGCTTTCGTGGTTTAAAGGGGGCGAAATCATGAATGACTAGAGAACTGAGGAGGATGGGAGTGATAGAATATCAAGGGGCTTGACTTCTGCAAGCCTTGCTGCTGCCTATGGCCAGTGGAGGGAGCAGACACTGCCTTGTCCTGCCTGATAGTAGAGTATCAACTGGAGTTCGCCTCCAGGGTGCTTGTAGCAATGCTGCTCTTAAGTGCCTCCTGTGTGCCCGGCAGTTGTTGCAGCTGTGATTTTTTGGTGCAGTTGTAAAAAGAAGAGTCTTAAAAAATCAGCTGGGCAGGCCATGCCAGAGGCTCAGGTTCGATTCCCGGTGCCTGCCCATGTAGAGAAAAAAATCTATGGCAAGGCCTGCCTTGAAGGAGCGCACCCTTTTCCAGGAGGAAAGAGGTTGTCTTTACTGATACTTTGCGTGGATCCACTCAGCAAGGTGACGGATTCTCAGGAGGACCTGGGGGTCCAACTTCCACTCTAGGTTACATGCTGCCACATGCTGCTTCCTCACGCCGCTCGGGGTACATGCTGCTGTCTCAGTAGAAGGCCTTGGCTCTTGCATAGGGCAACAGGCAGGGGACCCTTCCCATTCTGAGGTCCCACGACCTTTCCTGTTGCCGTGGAAGACTGTGGTAGGGGTCGGGGGGGGGCATCACGTTCTCAATTAATTTCTTTCATATTATAACCCCTGAAGTCTTGTTTGTTTTTTCTACTTGATATTTGAGTTTTTTACATAAATGTTTTTTACATATTGCACATCATTTGGCCCATCCATGGTGGGAGTATAAGTGATCATGGTGTACAATTTTTGCTTTAATATGAGATCCACTTTTTTCATCTTTGTATTTTATATTCCTTTGACACCCCCCCAAAGTGTTTTTTGATCTAATGCTGAAAGTAGTGTACTTTGTTAATCTGTGTTGGCTTTGTTCCAGTTGCTACCTTAAATTCTGAAGAGGAGAGTGACCCTCCAACCTACAAGGATGCCTTCCCTCCACTCCCTGAGAAAACGGCCTGCTTGGAAAATGCCCAGGAGCCTGCTGGGGCCTGGAGTAACAAAATCCGACCTATTAAGGCTTCCGTCATCACTCAGGTACATCTTGATTCTTTCCTCCAAGTTGAAAGAGGTAAAGTCTGGTGGAAGTTCTTTTGAATATTCAGAAATGAACCCATCAGAGATGGGGAGTGCTCTGGGGTGTGACGGGGTAAGGCCATGCTGGACCAAGACCCTGTCCTGTGCATTCCCATGCCCCTGGAAACGCTGTGAGGTCACAGCTTTGCTCTTGTTGGCTGAGTTCCCCCAGTTCCCAGGAGGAGTGCTGGCACAAAGTAGGTTCCCAGGTACTGTTTGTCATATTAATGGGTCTCTTTGTTTTTTACTCACTATAATCCGGTCTCTGTGCACAACTGCTGAAACTATTCTTGTCTCCCAGGTCACCACATCCAACAAGAGTGTGTCCATCATCTGTCTCTTCCTCTCACCCCACTTGGGGTATTCTTTTCTTTTTGCCTTCCATAACACTAATTTCTTGATTTTCTTTCAACTTCTCTAGTTTTTCTGCTTACTATCTGAATCTGAGCAATTAGCATTTCTCAAAGCTTAGTCTCAGGCCCTCTTTTCTCTATATATCACCTCTATATGATCCCATATAAGGTTATTATGGAAAACTACCATCTATGTGTTAATTCCTTGCACTCTAGATTCATAACCCGCTACATCCTTCATATTTATATTTTGGTGTCAAATGGAGGTTTCAGACCCATCCAAGACAAAGTTCTTGTGTCTCCTCAAGTCTTGCCCAGTCTTATTAAGTGCACTGCTTTCTACTTCGTAGTTCAAGCCAAAAACCTATGAGTAATTTTTGATTCCTGCTGTTTCCACCCTTGATTTCCTCAATCCATTATCCATCAAGCATTCAAACAGTCGTGAGCATAAAGCAGAATAGGTCCACCTGCTTAACACTCTTTGTAGACTTCTCATTTCACTTAAAAGCAGAGAGACTCCTACCAGGTGCAGGGTGGGCTGGGTTAGCTGGCCCCATTGTACCTGTGCTCGTTGGACCCACCTGCATTTGCCTTCTCTTTGTGAGACCCACCAAGTGCTTTCTGGCCTTTTTCCTGACTTTTGCATGCTCTGCTTCAGAACACTACTCCCTTGCTGGACAGCAGAGATGGCTCCAGTGCCCCCTCCTCTGGCAGGTCTTTCAGGCCCATTCTCAGTGCCTTCCTTTATCTACTTCCACCCACTTTCTCCCTTTCTCATCTCGATACTTGCTGGTATTATACATTTGGGTTTGGTTTATTTCTGCATGGGAATGTGATTCTCCTGTGGGTGGGCACAGTCCCCTTATCTCCTCACTGCTTTGCCCATCTGGCAGAAAATGCTAAGTGAGTGAGTGAGCTTGTGTTGTTCCTGCTGATCTCTTAACCCTTCCTTTTTGTGATCTCTTGTGTGTACAGGTGTTTCATGTGCCCCTGGAGGAGAGAAAATACAAGGACATGAACCAGTTTGGAGAAGGTGAGCAGGCAAAAATCTGCTTGGAAATCATGCAGAGGACTGGCGCGCACTTGGAGCTGTCCCTCGCCAAAGACCAAGGCCTCTCCATCATGGTCTCAGGGAAGTTGGATGCCGTCATGAAGGCTCGCAAGGACATTGTCGCTAGATTGCAGACCCAGGTGGGTGTTTCTCGGGGCGGCATGCCAGCGCTGTGCCTCAATGGGCCGCCCACGGTGGGCTCTCTGTACCAGGAAGCACTGATGTTCGGAGTCAGAGCGGCTGCATTGGCAGCCCCCTGACATTTTAATTGAAAACTCACTAAATTAGTAACTGGGACACCTACCATTTTTCCTTTCTGATCGAATGAATGGGAAATTAAAGGCTTATCCCAGAGTGTGAGACTCAAGAAACTAGCCTTACTGGATGGTATACAGGTACGTGGATCACCTGTGTTTGTGGTCCCCAGGGCTGGGCATGAGAACTAGCTCTTTTTAAATATAGATGTCCTTATAAGATTAGAGGTTAAAGTTTTTGTTTTAAACCAGTTCCTTGGAAGCCTGATTCCAGTACCTAGACTCTGTTTGGGAATGATTGTAATAATTAAGTAAATCTTTGATTCAATTCTCCCTTCCTAAGTGGCATCTCTTAAAGACCGGGATACTTAGAGAAACATACTAAAATTTTATGTAACAGTTATGACAGCAGTGGGCTTAGGCAGAAAGGAGATCCTCCCTGCTGCCTTTTGAGTGTTTGTGTTGGTGTTGGTGCTGGCTTACAAGAGGGACCTGATCCAGGAGAGGCCACAGGGTAGGCGTGGGCTTTAGTGCCTCTCCTTCCACTGCTTGACCCTGGGGAAGTCCATACCCTGGCTAATGTCATGGAATGGGTAGAAAGTTGAAGTGTCTTGTGTTGGTGGCTTAGCATTGTGGCTGGTGCACAGCAGCTCAGATTTGTGCTCCTGTCTGCTGTCGTCTGGCTTGTGAATGGGTCCCCTGTAGGGGGCATATAAAGGCATTTGTCCCTAATCCACTCCCATCCCTCCACCCCCAGATTATTTTAAAGCAAATCCCAGACATCGCATTTCTCCTGGTAATACTTCAGTGGACTCATAACTCAGTAATCTATGTTCAGGCTTCCCTCATAATCTCAGAGTGTCTTTTCCAGTTTAATTCTTCAGATCAATATCCAAGGTCTGCACATTGCATTTGGTTGTACAGTTTCAGGTCTCTTCCTCTTTAATAGTCCTCCACCTCACACCTCTTTCTAAAAGTTTTTTATTTTTAAACTCAAAAACCCACTATAGCACATTAAATATTGTTTTGCCATACCAACTGATATATAACTCTTAACATTGTATGGGATACAAAATATCTTTTTCTCTGGGTTAACAAGCATTTAAAAAAAAAAGGTACATTTGCAATGAGGAATTTAAAATCAGTAGGAAGGAAGCTGAGGTAGAATAGGAGCATCCACAATCAACCAGTAGATAGTGTCCGCATTTGCATTTTAAAAAATAAGAACTTAATAATTAGTCTTGGGTAAATTGTTAAAGTGATAGAATTTTTCCCTGATATGTGTGGTTTCAGTGCCATGGGGTAAATTGTTACATAGACTTTTTCAAGCAAGCACATTAATTCCATTTTCTACTTGGTTTATAATTAGATTGTAGGCATCTAGAATTCATATTCAAGTTATTAGAGGTAGTTAAAACAAAAAAAGCTGTCTTCATATTTGAATATCTAATCTCAAAGTAGTAAAGATAGAAATTGCTGATTTAAAAGCTTAATCCTGCTCAAGATATGTAATAAAAGCTAATGTGAAAAATAATGTTCACAAGCGACATGAATATTTGTAATACTATTGTTTCTTTTAACTTTGAACGTGAATTTTAAGGCAAAGCATATAAGGATCTTGAATTTCCTTGTTTAGAAGGCTTTTTTCCCCCCAACAGTCTCATTTAGGCTTACTTCAGTGTTCATGATCTCCATTTATAAATGTAGTCACTCGTTTCCATGTGCTATAAAAATGATTTCCCCAGTCATGGCATTTGAGTAAGTTGGTCCAGAGTCTCAGGATGCAGCCCACAGTCAGGATGCTCCTTACGAACAGTCAGCTTGTGCAGTATTTTGTCCAGTGGTGGGTGAGTGGTATTTATATGAGGATACAGTCTTGAAGAGAAAGAAGCACTGTCACAGAATATAGAGACTGAGGCATGATAGGCCCTGTAATCTCCAACTAAATCCAGGATGAATTTGGGTCTGCACACTTAAACTTTGTGCCTTAAGCACTTGCATTGTGACACCTTGGGAAATGATAGGAGACTACAACGTTGGTGGAATTCCTGCCTGTGGGCCAGAGGTAGCAACTAAACTTTTACCATTGATCAAAAAACGGAGCAACATAAAGCTGTAGATTCCTTTCACAGTACAACAGACTCAAGTCTGTGATCCTTTAATACCTCGTGGTTCTCTTTACGTGGCTTGAAAGAAAGTGTCTGTTTTTTAAAATTTTGTCCTGCACACCCATCTCTTCCAGCCAGGAAAAACTTTCCTCTTCTTCATCATTGATTGCTTGCACTTCTCCCTGTCCCAAGCTTTTTCTAGATGGTTTCTTCTTATGGCCTTTTTCTTTTATTAAAGGCAGAGAAAATTCAGTACCTTCATTTTTCATAGCTTTTCTGAAACCTCTGGCTGTGGGAGATAGCTGTGGTTGGATCATTTCCTGCTAATCCTGCTGCACGGGAATAGACAGTAAATGGATAGGTACAAACGTAGAGATAGGGTCAAAGCTTTGTCTTCAGCAGAATATATGGAGAAGCAAAACTCACAGAGCAGTCACTCATTAAAATATGCTATAGGCTTTCACCATTTGACCAAGGGCTTCTCTTTCCAGTCATTTTTTCTATCAGCTCTAGTTTGAGGAAACAGTGGAAGCCACAGTAGGCATGATGGAGCCAATAGGGAGGGCTTTGCAGGATTGCACAGCAGAGCTTGGTAGGGAGGCTGGGATCTTGCACATTCTGAGGCAAAGTAACTTCTGTTGCCCTGCAGTGCTAGATAAGCCTCTTCCTGTGCTTTCTAATTATCTGCCTAGGGAAAGGGTCGAGAAGAGGTAAAAAGGAATTGAGTTTTATTACTCCAGTCCACAGGTAACTCAGTACTTTATGAGGATGAAATATCACAAAGTGATATTTGTAGACAGTGATACATGTAGAGTCTAGGATAATTCAGTAACGGTTGTTGTTTCAGGAAAATTCTCTTCCCAGAGCAAATCATTTTCTTGATTAGACTAAAATTGGGCCCAGTGCCTCCTGCTGACTTTGGGGTGCCCTTTGGCAGTGTCTGTGGGGGCAGGCAGGGGGATAAGGAGACAGCGGCTACATGGCTCCGGGGCCTTTTCCAATAAAGCTTAAATGTCTTGGGCAGCTTTTTGAAACTAGATGAGCAGCTTGGCACTGAGAGAGCCACACTGCGTGGCAGTGGAGGCCAGGCGCCCCCTACTGTCTTTTTAGTACCATTGATTTGTTGGGATAACAGTGATTTGTTCAGTCATCTGTCACTATTATCTGTAAACTGGTGGTTAGATTTAGAGGCTTGATTAGTTTCATGTTCCATTCATTTGGGAAAAAAGGTGCCCTGTGCTTGGCGTTTCATCTGGCTGATCACTTGTCCCTATTCTGAGGTTGATCAGTAGATTCAGGTGTTTTTTTGCCTTAATCTATCCATTATAGTTTCTTGCCAGTAAACTTTCTTAATGGTTTTATAATCCATTAATGATCCATGTTGAAATTAATTGGGCATTTCAAATAATGATTTTCCAATTCCATCAAACTTCTACATAGTTGATGTTCTTGTCTACGTAGTTGATATTCTTGTAAAGAACTTTTCTTCATCAGCAGTTCATACGTGAGATGCAGGATAAATACTTGATCCTTTTTCCCTTATCAGGTTTTATGTTTTTGTTGTTGGTATTCTGTTGGTGCTTTGTTGTCTTCCCTGGTGATTGGTCGATCTTTTTAGGGTCATTGTGAATTCAGGAAGTTTTACGTTCAACCTGTTTCAATGGATTATAGTCATTTCTTTCTGCTTAAATTGCCTTCTCTTTGGCCAGCGAGAACCCCTTCAAATTTGCTTCCTCTTTTCGTCTGACACAGTCCATTATTCTTTGATAATTTTTTTCTTTCTCTTAATATCTTTATTGAGAAATATTCACACACATACAGTCCAACCATATTATACATCAGTGGCTCATAATATCATCACATAGTTGTGTATTCTTCACCATGACCATTTTTTAAAAATATTTTTATTGGCAAATGCTCACAAACATGCAGTCCATGTACGGTGTACTATCAGTGGCACACAGTATCATCATATAGCTGTGTATTCATCACTGTGATAATTTTTTTTTTAGAACATTTGCATCATCCCAGAAAAATGAAAAGAGAAAAAACTCATACATCCCATACCCTTTACCCCCCTCTCACTGACCACTAGTATTTCAATATACCCAATTTTTTATCCTTTATTACCCCCGTTCAAGCTTCCAGAATGCAATGTACCAGAAACAGAACAGCTTTTAAAAAGGAGAATTTATTAAGTTGCACGTTTACAGTTCTAAGACTGTGAAAATGTCCAAATTTAAAGCAAGGCTATAGAAATGTCCAATCTAAGGCATGCAGGGAAAGATATCTTGGTTCAAGAAGGCCAGTGACATTCCAGGGTCTCTCTCTCAACTGGAAAAGCACACAGCCAGTGAAATTGAACATCTTTTTATGTGCCTTTTAGCCATTTGTATTTCCTCTCCTGAAAAATGTCTGTTGGTGTCTTTTGCCGATTTTTTAATTGGGTTGTTTGTCTTTTTGTTGTTGAATTGCAGAATCTCTTCATATATTCTGGATATTAAACCCTTATCTGATAGTATGGTTTTCAAATATTTTCTCCCATGGTATAGGCTGCACTTTTTACTTTCCTGGCAAAGTTCTTTGATGCACAAAAGTATTTAAATTTGAGGAGATCCCATTTATCTGTTTCCTTTTTTAATGCTTGTACTTTGGGTGTAAGGTCTAGGAAACCACCTCCTATTACAAGATTTATATTTCCCTACATTTTCTTCTGAAACTTTTATGGTCTTAACTGTAATGTTTAGGTCTTTGATCCATTTTGAGTAAGTTTTGTATAAGGGTGAGATAAGGATCCACTTTCATTCTTTTGCATATGAATATTGTGCTGGTTTGAAAGGATATATGTCCCCTAGAAAAGCCGTGTTTAAATCAAAGTCTCATTTTGTAAAGGCAGAATAATCCCTATTCAATACTGTATGTTTGAGTCTGTAATTAGGTCATTTTCCTGGAGGTGTGATTTAATCAAGAATGGTTGTTAAACTGGATTAGGTGACATGTCTCCACCCATTCTGATTAGTCTTGATTAGTTTCTGAAGTCCTATAAAAGAGGAAACATTTTGGAGAACAAGAGCAATTCAGAGAGAGCCAGAGAAGAACGACATAGCCACGAGAAGCATAGAGCCCACTAGCCAGCTACCTTTGAAGATGAAGAAGGAAAACGCCTTCTGGGGAACTTCATGAAACTGGAAGCCAGGAGAGAAAGTTAGCAGATGACGCCTTGTTAGCCATGTTCCTTCTCTCTTGAGAGAGAAACTTCATCGGTCATCTTGAACCAAGGTATCTTTTCCTGGATGCCTTTGGTTGGACATTTCTGAACATTTGTTTTAATTGGGACATTTTCTCGGCCTTAGAACTATGAACTAGCAACTTATTAAATTTCCCTTTTTATAAAAGCCATTCCGTTTCTGGTATATTGCATTCTGGCAACCAGCAAACTAGAACAGATATCCAGTTCTCCAAGCACCATTTATTGAAGAGGCTGCTCTATCCCAAGTGGGTTGGCTTGACCGCCTTACTTTGATAACGTCTGTAACTTCTAACACAGAAATATCTTGGGCTAATCTGATATATTTCCTTCCACAGAACTGGAGTCAGCTCTTTGTCCGAGAAGCTGGGTCCTTTTTGGTAGGACATTTCATTTAGGAAGTGTGATAAAGATGCAAAGGTAGCACATTGCTGCTTGGTTGTCATTGCTTATGCGTCTTATCCAAGAACAGAGCTAGGAAAGTGCTGTTTTTAAAAATGAGAAGAATCATGAATTCTGATTTTTCTCATTAAGATGAAACTTTGGAGGATTTAGGCTAGTTTGGATTTTGTACTTATCTCTTTAATGAAAAGCTTGATTCCTAATGAGAGGAACATAACAAATTGCTTCATTTTATAGTGTATCTGTAGTAGTTTGAAAATAATTCCAGTGGTCCGCTGACATTAAGACCACTAAGTACATGCTGAATCTTTAAAATGCCATCAAAATACAGGGTTTTAAAGTTACTAGAAGAAATTCTTTTCTGTTTGTGTTATGCTACCATCTTGATATATAGTTAGGTTCACTTATAATTTTTCCTTGTTATGTAAACACTAATGTGGTTGTAAAGTCACGACTGCATATTAAGGCATAGTCAGAGAAATCTCCCTTTCAGAACTGTCCGCCTCTCCTTCCCTTCCCTGTGGTTGGCTGTGAACCCTGTTCTGCTCTTGTCACAATAAAAATCCTGCTTGTACAGTTGCTGCTTGTTTTATTAGTAGAAGTCAGATGTCAGGGTCAAAGGACAATCAGGTATGTAATTTCACTATTTAGAGCCAAATTCCCCTCCCTAAGGACTTATACCATTTTGCACTCCCTTTGGGAATGTGCAAGAGCCTAGTTCCCTGTAGCCCTGCTGGGATCATCAAATTCTTGGGTTTTTGCCAGTCTGAATGGTAGCTGAGTGTAGCTTTTAATTTGCATTTTTCTGATGAATGAGATTGAGCATATATGTGTATATGTATCTTTTTATAAGGCCTATTACCATTTTTTCCCTGTGACCTTGCTTCTCATAGATTTTGCCCACTTTTCTGTCAGGCTGTTCATCTTGCTCAGTTTCTAGGAGTAACTGTAGTTACTAGGGTTTAGTAGTTTTGTAGTGTATTAGGGTTTTAAAAACCCTCTGTTAGTAATATAAATTGTAAAACTGTTTTAACGAGTTTGTCATTTGGTTTATGACCTTGCTCGTGGTATGTGTTGCTCTGTGAAAGTTTTATTCTTTGACAAATTTATTAATCTTTTAATTTTGCATCATTGTTAGGAAATTTTTTTCTCTTCAAGGTTGTAAGATTTATCCAGATTCTGGTACTTCTTGTATAAGGGTGTTCTTATAATTCTCTTCCTGACCTATCTGGAATTTATTGGGAGTGGTGTGCGGTAAAGATCCAGTTTGATCTTTTTCTATAGCACTATCAGTGTGAGCACCATCATTAAAAGACCCAGTGATTTGAGATGTCATTTTTATCATGTTCTGAATTTCTGTCTTAACTTTGTTCTGTTTCTGGATTTTCTATTCTGACCCGTTGGTTCATCTCTCCATGTGCTAATCTCCTGCTGTTTCAGCTGTGATGGTTTTAAATGTATTTTCCTATTTAAAAGGGATTAGGTGCCCTTCCTGCCTCATTACTGTGCTGCTTTTCCAGGTTCTCCTAGTGTCTCTGTTTGCAAGAGCTGCTGTGACATAATACTGATGGGTTGGCTTAAACAAAGCTTTTTGATTCACAGTTTTGGAAGCTAAAAGTCCAAAATCAGGTCAGGGAGTTGGCAGAAGTCTGTAGTAGTCTGGGTTGGCTTGCCTGCCAGTCTGTGTCTCAGTCTCGGCCTCCATCACAGAGCAATCTCTCTTCTGGCTCCTCTGGCTTCCTTTGCTTATAAGGACTCTAGTTATGTCAGATTAAGGCCTACTGTAGTAGTTAGGTTCAGGTGTCAACTTGGCCAGGTGATGGTGCCCAGTTCTGTGGCTGTGAACGTAAATTGTCAGCATGTGAATTTCATCTATGGCTGATTACTTCTGTAATTTCCCCAAGTGGGGGGTGAAGCTTAAAAAGAGAAGTCATAAGAGAGAGAGAAGGAGCTCATAGAGCCAGATGTCTAGAAATGCAGAAAGGACATGCCCTGGGAAAGCCATTTGAACCCAGAAACTGCAAGACAGGGCCAGCAGACCTGGCCATGTGCCTTCCCATGTGACAGAGAAAGCCAGAGGAAAGTTAGCTGCATGTCTTCCAAAGAACTGTAAATTTGTAGCTGAATAAATCTCCTTTATAAAAGCCAAATCCATCTCTGGTGTATTGTCTTTTGGCAGTCTAGCAAACTAAATCACCCAGCCTGATTCAGTTTGGCTTCATTGTAATAATATCTCCAAAGATCCCACTTGTAAATGAGTCTGTGCCCACAACCAAGGGGTTAGGACTTGAACATGTCTTGTGGGGTTGTGATTCATTGGCCAACACCTGGCTATTCTAGCTTTTAGTTTGGCTGTGTGAAACTATAATCACCATTTTCTTCAAATTTGCATTGACTTTTATATTTAATCTTGGGAAAATTAACATCCTTAAGTTAAAATGCTTAGATCTTTTTTTTTTGTTTTGCATGGGCCAGGCACTGGGAACTGAACCCAGGTCTCTGGCGTGGCAGGTGAGAATTCTGTCACTAAGTCACCGTCGCACCACTCCCTCTTAGATCTTTTAAGAGCTTTTTTCTGACTTCCAATATTCTACCTTTTTGGTTGCGCTTATGCCTACGTATTTACTGTCCTTTTTTGGTTGCTTTTCTCTAGCCTTTTAATGGGTCTTACTTTTCGATCCATCTTCTCACTGGCTGGTTGTTTTTGTATTAATTAAAGCTGTCAGTTTCCGGATTCTAATTTTTTATCCCTGTTACAGACAATAAATTTAATTTATAATAATTTATGCTACAGGATTAATTTCTTCAGTCATGTGATGTGCAAGTGGAGAATCTCTCCCTTTGTTTCTACTTTGCTTTCTCCTTTCTCACTTCACAGGGAGGTGAAAGTGGCAATAGCCATGGAAGCAGTGTTTCCCTATTCAGAAAGGCTTTGGGCTGTGTGTATTATCTTTGGTTGTTTTTTTTTTAAAAATCCATTAATTGCCATTTTCTTGCAAATTTTTATCACGAATGGATTTGAATTTTATGGGATGGTACTTGATTTTTCTTGATCCAGCAATATGTATTCTATAAATAGATTTCTTACTACTGAGCCACTTTTGGAAGGAAGCTCATTTGGTCATAGTGTATGTTATTAAAGTGCTTTTTGGGACTGTTTCATTTAAGGTTTTTGCATCCAGAACTACCCTGTGGATTCAGGCCCATGGCCTTTC
The DNA here is from genome assembly GCA_004026745.1 of Myrmecophaga tridactyla. Classification (NCBI taxonomy): domain Eukaryota; kingdom Metazoa; phylum Chordata; class Mammalia; order Pilosa; family Myrmecophagidae; genus Myrmecophaga; species Myrmecophaga tridactyla. The sequence goes on from PVIY010040311.1 coordinate 19,029, forward strand.
TAACTACCTCCTGCCTCTCTCTGGCATGGGAAAAGTCCTGAGCAATCCTCAACCAAGTGTGACATGTGAGGCCTGTTTTTATTGCCTCTTAAGCCATAATTTAACATTTCTCTTGTGAATGTTGAAATAGTCCACTATGAATTGGTGCTTTGGGGAGGCTTCTTGTCATCGCTGGGGCAATATAGTCCTGGACTACTTCCAGTTGGGGTCTTAACACTGGCACCCCTCCCTTTTTTTTTTCTTTTTTTTAACTTTTTTTATTGTACAATGTAACATTATACAATACAAAGAAAGAGCAATAGTTTTCAAAGCACTCTTCAACAAGTAGTTACAGGACACACCCAGAGTTTGCCATGGGCTACCATACTGTCATCTCAGATTTTTCCTTCTAGTTACTCCAAAACATTGGAGGCTAAAAGGCATAAATATTCTTTTATCATCACAGTTGACTTTTTCTTTTCTTTTTTGTGAAAAATAACATACATACAAAAAAACAATAAATTTCAAAGCACAGCACAACAATAGTTATAGAATAGATTTCAGAGTTTGGTATGGGTTACAGTTCTACAATTTTAGGTTTTTACTTCAAGCTACTCTAAGATACTGAAGACTAAAAGAAATATCAATTTAATGACTCAACACTCATACTCATTTGTTAAACCCTACCTTCTCTGTATAATTCCACCGTCACCTTTGATCTTTCTTCCACTCTTTAGGGGTACTTGGGCTATGCCCACTCTAACAACCATGTTGAGGGGGCTTTCAATAATATAGGGTAGAGAGATGGAACTAGCTGGTGTTTTAGAGAGGCTGGCCCCTCTAGGTTTCAGGACTTATCTGGTCCAGGGACCTATCTGGAGATTGTAGGTTTCTGGAAATTTTTCCTAGTGCGTGAAACCTTTGTAGAATCTTACGTGTTGCCCTGGGTGTTCTTTAGGATTGGCTGGAATCGTTTTGGTTGTGGTTTGGCAAGTTATGATAGGTAACAATGTCTAACTGAAGCTTGTGTTAATGGGACCTCCAGAGTAGACTCTCAACTCTTTTTGAACTCTCTTAGCCACTGATACCTTATTTGTTACACCTCTTTTCCCCTTTTGGTAAGGATGGCATTGTTGATCCCATGGTACCAGAACCAGGCTCATCTCTGGTAATTGTCTTCCAGGCCGCCACAAGACTTTTACCCCTGGAAGTCATGTCCTGTGATGGGGGAAGGGCAGTGATTTCATTTGTAGAGTTGGACTTATAGAGAGAGAGGGGTCACATCTGAGCAACAAAAGAGGTCCTCTGGAAGTAACTCTTAGGTATATAGGTAGGCTAAGATTCCCTGTTACATACGTAAATTTCTCACAAGCAAGAACACTGGCCCCTTTTTAAAGACCTCTTATTTAATTACTGTTTTTTGCATCTTTCTCCTCAGTTTCTCTGCAGCTTAATCTCTTGCAGTTTGACTCATTTGTTGAAGGGTTTTAATTATTTCTGCCTTCTTTCCTCTGGTGAGGTGTCTAAATTAGCTGGTTGTAAAAGAAACAGGCATAAGAGTTAGTTATTAGATATAACATTTATGGCTGAGAAAAAGTAGCCTAGTACTTTTGGTTAGTGAGCAGATTCTTACTTTACTCCCATGTGCCTAGTGCGGCATTAGTAACTGGACAGGAGTGAAAAGAATAAGCCATACAGTACTTTTTTTTCATATAAGGAAGCATTTATTTGAGGTTTAACATGAAATCATACAAATAAAATTTGTATAAACAAATCCACACCGAGGCATAACACATAGCAAAGGACAAAGTAAAAACAAAGAAAACTAAATGGCAGCTATATACAGTTGGACAGTTGTGTCTTGTGCACTAGAAAGTCTTTTACAAAATAATCATCTTAGATCAACAGAAGACCAATCTTCAACATCGTCCTGCAAGATGGGTTACTTTAGCATTTCCTCCTCTTTTCTCCAAGGTCCTCCTTTAGTATGGCTGGTAATTATTTTGGTAATTGCCACCCCCACGCGATGCCTTGCCATATGTGCTCTGTTTGCCACTGTAGTCTGTATATCCCTGTCCATATCCATAGTTCCCATAGTTATACCCAGTATAATCATATCTGCCATAGCCACTATAGCTCTGATCACCACCATAGGCAGTACTGCAATTTCTATATCCTTGATCATAATAGTTATTAAATCCTTAGTTCCAGTTTGGGCCCTGACCTCGTCCACGACCCCTAGTACCACCTCGTCCAGTAGCTGCACCTCCTGTTCCTCCTTTCTGTTGTTGCTGTTGCTGCCTATATACCTCTTTGGGTTGTGCAACTTTGATTTCACACTTCCCAGAACCAATTAGATGATATCTGCTTTCTAGTAATTTTTTTTTACTGGTTCTTCATCTGTATATGTGATCAAACAAAATCCTCTTCTTTCATTTGTTTTTGTATCCGTGGGAAGTTCAATATTTTCAGTCTCTCCAAATGCTCCAAAATATTCTTTTATTTGCTCTTCAGAAGTATCTGGACTCAATCCGCCCACAAAAACTTTTTTGGGGGGTTCTTTCCCTTTTAAAGCCTTCGCCCTTTTGGGGTCTATCAATTTGCCATCCAGTTTGTGTTCTTTCAGTTCCAAAACCTTATCGACACTAGCAGCATCCTTGAAAAGCACAAATCCAAATCCTCTTGATCTTATGGTGACTGGATCTATTTTAATTGTGCAGTCTGCAACGTCTTCAAATCGAGACACTCAGTCAGATCTTTCTTGCTTGTATCCCAGCTCAAGCGTCCAATAAACATTTTACCGTCATCCTGCTGATTCTTGCTTGTGGTAAGCTTTATCCCTCTGCAAATTCCTCTATGTTGCTGTACTCATTCATGTCCTCCATGGTGGCGGAGCTTTCGGCAGGGGGGTGCTGGCGTGTGGACCGAGTCCCGGTAGCAGCGGCAGCAGAACGTTGTATGGAGCTGGATTTAAAATGGTGGCGGAAGGCATACATTATTTTTAAGTATTTCTGTTCTCATGATGCTTATAGCCGGCCTGAAAAGACTTTGAACAATTAAGTCTCCCTAAATAACCATGAAAGCTCCAGATACAACTGGTACAACTGGGTACACTTCTCCAAGAATGAGATTTTTAAGTTAAGGCCATCGAAGAGGACGAGTTTGGGTTAGCTGGACAAGAGCACTTGAGAATGGCAATCTAGCCAGAGTATCATGTGGCATCAAAACGCTTTTTCTTAACCTAATCAAAAGATCGCACCCACAATAGATCTGCACCTACGGGAATGGACTAAAAGAACATGGCCTTTTCTGGGGTGCGTAACACAGCACAAGAGATATGGGGTTTTTCTTTTTCTTTCTTTTTTTTTTGAGTAATGAAAATGTTCTAGAGTTGATTGTGGTGATGAATACACAACTCTGTGATTATACCGAGAGCTATTGATCGTACACTTTGG
>PVIY010040312.1:0-22483 GCA_004026745.1 Myrmecophaga tridactyla
TAAGGGGATGTTGCATATTATGAACAATCCCACGACAATATATCCAACAATTTCTGTAAGATGCACAAACTAGTTGAAAAACACAAATTATCAAAATAAAGCTAAGAAGAGAGAGAATATCTCAGTAGCCCTATTTTCCTTTAAAATGTTTACTGTATAATTTAAAACCTTCCTACAAAGAAAATGTCCAGTTTAAATGACTGCACTAATTAATTAAACTCCTCAGAAAGAAATGATTCTAATCTTACACAAAATCCTTTCAAAGAAAGAGAAGGCAGGAAGACACCTCACCTCGGCTGATGGAGCCAACATCACCCTAACAAGAACACCACACAAGGACAAAGGGGCTCACGGACCAAGGGCCCTCATCAACAGAGATGACGCATCCTTGGCAAAGCAATAGCAGCCAAAAATTACAAATTGAAATCAGCGTTAAATTAAAAGGATGATGGTATTTTATGACTAAGCAGTATTTATTCCAGGAATACAAAGTGGGTTTGACATTAAAAATCAATCACTGTAATTTAACACATTAATCAGCATGAAAAACTATGATTATTTCAATAAATGAAGAAAAAACATTTGATGGAATTCAGCACCCATTCACGTCAAAACTCTCAGAAACTAGGAGTAGAAGGAAACTTCCTCTGTGCGCTAAGAAACCTGTTTTAAAATGCCTACAGCTAAGGTCATCCTTAATGATGAAAAACAGGATGCTTTCACCCTGAGACTGGACATACTCTCACCAACGCTGTCTGTCGTCTTACTGGAAGTCCAAAGCATCAAGGAAAGAAGAAGAGAAGTGCAAAGACTGTAAAGAAAGATATAAAACTGTCTTGAATCATACAAGACAGGGTTCTGTATATAAAAATCCTAAAACATCTGTAAGAGGAAAAACACCTGAAAACTAATAAGTGAGTATATCGAGGTCCAAGATACAAGATCAAAAATCAAAACTCACCTGTATCTCTATAAACCAGAAATGAACAATTGGGGAAAAATTAAATGTCACTTGAGACATCTCAGAGACAAACACTTAGGAATAAGGGTCTGAAATATTGGGCAAGACACTGTAAACCACAAAACGCTACTGAGAACAATGAGAGCGAAAAAAAGAGACAGAGATCATGTTAACAGACTGGAAGACTCAGGAATGTTATGATGTTAATGTCCCCAAACGGGAGTCGAGGATTCAACATAATTCCTATGAAATCCGAGGACGGGTGTGTGGGAAGGTGGCGGAATAGGCAGGAGACGCTCCACCCTGACCAGCAGGGACAGGCGCAGGCGGCCAGCCCAGCACTCAGGAGTCAGGTGGCCAGAGGGACCCGGACGGAGAGGGCAGGGCAGGACAAGACTGAGACACCGGGGTAGTGTACTCCACCATGGCCACCCCGAAAGTGGGGTGCCCCAACATGGGAGAGGAGGGGGCTGTCCTCTCAGAGCCGCAGCCTAGGGTCCCCGCGTAGGCCCTGGAGCCAGGACAATCGTCTTAGCCACATGCCGGGACCCTGCTGCAGTGCCCAGTGCCCACCCCCACCCCGAGGCCGCTGCGGGGGCCTGGACTTGGGGCGCCTGGGGGCCCTGCCCTCGGGAGGAGAGGGGGAGGGGGCAAAGACGCTCGGACAATTAGCTGGCAAGGGAGAGACTCTGGGTCCCGCGCCCAACCCGCCATCGCGGGCTGGGGGTGCCCACAGGGCACCCCGCAGCAAGGCAGGGCGGGCAGCGGCACCGCGACGCCAGGCGCCCTGCCCCACCCCCGAGGCTGGCTGGCAGAAAGCAGAGCCCTCCTAGGACCACTCCTGGCTGGAGAAGTGGAACCTCCAATCCCGCAGCCCAAGGTCTCTCCACTCAGGAGTCCGGGAACCACCGACCCATTGCACCGAGAAGCTGGAGTCGCCCCCGCGGTGCCCCTGCCCAGCTGCCACACCCAGAGCCCACAGTGCCCGGCAGGCCTGGGGCCTGAGGCCCGGACCGGACTTCCGTCTGGTCTGGACCCTCCCAGTGGGCTGCGTGGTTGAGAGAAGGGAGAGGCGGCTCAGGAGGGCCGTCTGCTGGGGAGACGGGGAAGTGCGGACTGGCGAGCTGCTTCTCCGCCCAGCCTCCAAGGTCTCAGTAAAGGGCTGCTCCCCCTGACGTAAGCCAGTCCCAGTTTGGCTGGGAATTACTGAGAAAACAAGTGGCAAAGGAGACTGTCAATGCAAACCCAAGACAAAACAAAAAATTACACCCGCAAGGGAAGTAAACTTTCAAAATAGCCTTACCAAGATAATCAAATGCCAGGAAACTAGTTAAAAATCACAAATCATATGAAGACACAAGAAGATATGGCCAAGCCAAATGATCAAATTAAAAAGCCAGAGGAGACCCAGAATTTGGAACCATTAATCAAAGATGTTCAAACAAATCTCCTAAATAACTTCCATGTGTTGGCAAAAGAGATAAAGGATATCAGGAAGACACTAAAAGAGCATAAAGAAGAAATCTGAGAGAATAAATAGAAAATAGAGGTCTTACAGAAATTAAGGATACTGTAGATCAAATTAAAAGTATACCAGAGACTCACTCAGCAGATTTGAAGAAGCAGAAGAAATAATATATGAACTAGAGGACAGAGCAACTGAATTCAAATGCACGAAAGGACAAATGCTGAAAAAGATGGAAAAATCTGAATTAGGTGTCAGGAAAATGGTGAACAACACAAAGTGCAAAAATACAAGAATCATTGGTGTCTCAGAAGAAGAGTAAAAGGCTAGGAAGATTATTTGAGGAGATAACTGGAGAAAACTTCCCAACCCTTATAAAGACATAAATATGCAAACCAAACAATCCTAATGAACTCCAAATAGAATAAACCCAAATAGATCCATTCCAAGACCCATGCTAATCATACTGTCAAATGCTTACGAGAGAGAGTCCTGGATGCAACAGGAGAAAAATGATTCACCACATGCAAGGGAAGCCACAGGCAAGAGCACTCGTCAGGTACCATGGAGGCTAGAAGGCAGTGGTATGCTATATTTAGGATTCTGAAAGAGAAAAATTGCCAGTCCAGAATTCTTTTTCCAGAAAAGCTGTCCTTCAAAAGTGAGGGAAGAGGGCGGTGCAAAAGTAGCTCAGTGGCAGAGTCCCGGGTTCGATTCCCAGAGCCTGCCCATGCCAAAAAAAAAAAGAAAGAAAGAAAGAAAGAAAAAGAGGGGGAAGAGTTTAAAATGTTCACAGATAAACAAATGCTGTGAGAATTTGCTAATAAGGGACCTGCCCTACAAGAAGTACTAAAGAGTTCTGTCAGCTGAAAAACAAGACAGGAGAAAGAGACTTGGAAGAGCACAGAAATGATGATTATCAGTAAGGGTAACTAAAATAATTTAAAAAAAAAAAAGAAATAAAAATACTAGATCTGACAAGTAATGAATAAAACGGTTGAAGGAAGGACAGGGACAGCTTTCACAGTAATAACATTGAATGTGAATGGATTAAGCTCTCCAATAAAAGGACACATATTAGCCAAATAAATTTTAAAAATATGGTCCATCTATATGCTGTTTATAGGAGACTGACTTTAGACCCAAAGATATGAATAGATTGAAAGTGAATGGATGGAAAAAAATATTCCATGCAAGCAATAACCAAAAAAAAAAAAAACCAGCAGAAGTAGCTATACTGATAACAGATAAAAATAGACTTTAAATGCAAAGATGAAAGAGACAAGAAAGGGGGCGGTTCAATCATGGTGCAGTAGCAGAGTTCTCGCCTATCATGCCAAAGACCTGGGTTCGATTCCCTGAGCCTGCCTATGCAAAAAAAAAAAAAGAAAAAAAATGAAAGAGACAAGAAAGGACATTATATATTAAAAAGAGTTAATTCATCAAGAAAAAGTAACAATCATAAATATTTATGCACCCAATCAAGGTACTCCAGGGTATATGAGGCAAATTGACAAAACTGAGCAATAGATGTTTCTAAATTAATAGTGGCAGACTTCAACACCCCTTCTCATCAACAGAGAGAAGCTGATAAAGGAAATAGTGATACTAAATAATATGATAAATGAATTAAACCTAACAGACATATATAGACACTGCATCCCAAAACAGCAGGATACACATTCTTCTCTAGTGCTCATGGAACATTCTCCAGGATAGATCATATACTAGGGTGCAACGCAGGTCTTAATAATTTTTAAAAATATTGAAATTATTCTAAGCATGTTCTCTGATCACAGTGGAATGAGGCTGGAAGACAATAACCAGAGAACTAGAACTTTCACAAACATATGGAGGTTAAACAGTGGGTCAGAGAAGAAATCACAACGGAAATCAGTAAGTACCTGGAGATGAATGAAAAAGAAGAATGCATGGTATTAAAACGTAAGGGATTCAGAAATGCAGCGCTGAGAGGGAAATTTATAGCTCTTTTATAAAAGCCTACATTAAAAAGGAAGAAAAACTAAAACCAAAGACTTAACTGAACAAGTGAAAAAACTAGAGAAAGAGCAGCAAACGAACAATAAAGCAAACAGAAGAAAATAAATAACAAAGATTAAACCAGAAATAAATGAATTGGAGGGAAAAATAGAGTCGATAAAACCAAAAGGTGCTTCTTTGAGATCAACAGGATTGAAAAACCCTTGGCTAGGCTGTCAATGTGGAAAAGAGAGAAGATAAAATAAAATCAGAAACAACACGGGTTTATTACTATGGATCCTGAAGAAATTTTAAAAATCATAAGAGGATAGTATAAACAACTGTATGCAAACAAACTTGAGAACTTAGAGGAAATGGGCAATTTTCTAGAAACACATGAGCATCCCACACTGATTCAAGAAGAAACTGAAGACCTCAAATAACCTATCACATGTAAAGAGACTCCATCAGTTATAAAAAATATCTTTACAAAGAAAAGCCCATGACAAACACCTTCACACAGGAATTTTATCACACATTCCAAGAAGAATTAACACCAATTCTGCTCAAACTCTTGCAAAAAATTGAAGAAAAAGGAACACTACCTCACTCATGCTATGAAGTTAATATCACTGTAACACTAAAACCTGATAAATCACTATAAGAAAAGAAAATTGCAGGTCAGTCTCCCTAATGAATAAAGATTCAAAAATTCTCAATAAAAAACTTGCAAATTGAATCCAAAGGCACATTAAAAGAATTATACACCACAATCAAGTGGCATTTAATCCTGGCATGTAAGGGTGGTTCAAAACAAGCAAACCAATCAATGTAATACAAAACATTAACAAGTCAAAAGGGAAAAACCACATGATCGTCTTGATTGACACTGAAAAGGCATTTGCCAAAAGTCAGCATCCTTTCATAATAAGAACACTTCAAAAGGTAGGAACCAAAGGAAACTTCCACAATATGATAAAGGGTATATATGAAAAACCCACAGCCAACATCATACCCAATGGTGACAGACTGAAGGCTTTCCCTCTAAGAGCAGGAATGAGACAAGGATGCCCTCTGTCACCACTGTTATTCAACATTGTGCTAGAAGTCCTAGCAAAAGCAATTAGGCAAGACAAAGAAATAAAAGGAGTTTAAATTGGAAATAAATAATAAAATTCTCATTATTTGCAGATGACATAATACTATATTTGGAAAATCCTGAGAAATCTACAATAAAACTAATTGAGCTAATAAACAAATTCAGCAAAGTGGCAGGATATAAGATCAACATGGAAAAAGCAGTATGAACTAAACGAGGGGGTAATTAAGAAAAAAATTCCACCCACAAAAACAACTAAATGAATCAAGTACCTAAGAATAAACTCAACCAAAGAGGTAAAGTATCTGTACTCAGAAAACTACAAAACATTGCTTAAAGAAGTCAAAGAAGACTTAAATAAGTGGAAAGACCTTCCACATTCATGGACAGGAAGACTGTCATTATGATGTCAATTCTACCCAAATTGACCTACAGAAGCAATGCACTACCAATCAAAAGTTCCAACGACCTATTTGAAGAATTGGAAAAGTTAGTTATCAAATTTATTTGCAAAAAAGGGGGTGTCGAATAGCCAAAAATATCCTGAAAAAGAAGAACGAACTTTAACGCTTATTATAAAGTCCCAGTGGTGTAAACAGACGGCACTGGCACAAAGATAGACACACTGATGTATGGAATCAAATTGAGGGTTCAGAAACAGATCCTCGGATCTAAGGTCATCTGAATTTTGATAAGGCCCCCAAACCCACGGAACTCAGACTGAACAGTCTCTTCAATAAATAGGGCCGGGACCCTTACCTCACACCCCGTATAAAAATTAACTCCAGGGGGTCAAAAGACCTAAATATAAGAGCCAGTACCACAAAACTCCTAGAAGAAAACACAGAGAAACATCTTCAAGATCTAGTGATAGGAGGTAACTTCTTAGATCTTACACCCAAAACACAAGCAACAAAAGAAAAAATGTATTTATAAATGGAAACGCCTCAAGTCTGAACACTTCTGTGCTTCAAAGGACTTTGTCAAAAAGGTGAGAAAGCAGCCAGGTTCATGGGAGATAATATTTGGTAACCACATATCTGAAAAGGATCTGTTATCAGTATATATACAGAAACCTGACAACTCAACAATAAAAGGACAAACAACACAATTATAAAATGGGCAAAAGATATGAAGAGACATTTCTCCAAAGAGGAAATACGAATGTCTTAGAAGCACATGAAAACATGTTCATCTTCATTAGCTATTAGGGAAATTGCAAATCAAAGCCATAATGAGACATCATCTCACACCTACTAAAACGGCTGCTATTAAACAAATAGGAAAGAACAAGTGTTGGAGAGGATGTGGAAAAATAGGACTTATTCATGGCTGGTGGTAGTGTAAATAGTACAACCATTGTGGAAGACAGTTCAGCTGCATTCCTCAGAAAACTAAGTATTGAGTTGCTCTACCACCCCGCAATTCACTGCTTGTGAAAGTGAACTGATCTGAAAGCAGGGGCATGAAGATTTGCACACCGATGTTCACAGTCGCATTATTCACAAATGCCAAAAGCTAGAAGCAATCCAAATGCCCATCAACAGCTGAGCAGATAAACAATGTGTGGTATAGACATGTGATGCGATACTGTGCAGCAGTGAGAAGGAAAGAGGCCATGAAGCATGCAACAACGTAGACGGAACCTGAGGACGTATTGCTGAGTGCAATCAGGCAAGCAGATATTGTATGATTTTACTAATATGAACTAACTAGAATATGTAAACTCGGAGTCTTAATGTAGAATATAGGATATCTAGAAATAAAGCAAAGCTAGAGAAGGGGGCGTGGTAACCTCACGTGTTCAGAATGCAGAACGAGGTTAGACTTAAAATGTTTGGAAATCGTATGGGGTGAGGGTAGCCTGTAAGGGAGAAAACAAGGAAGAGTGCTGCATTGGAGATGGGGTTTGGTTGAAAGGGGTTGTTTAGTCACATGTCACCAATTAACATTATAAATCTAAATAAGTTCTCCCATGCAGCACAAACATATGACCCTGGCACACAGAGATAGCGGAGTGGCATGTGGGGAGAATTCCCTCCTGCAAGCTGTGGACTGGAGTTAACGGGAAGACCTTAAAGTTCCTTTGTCAACAGTAACTGGTGCACACCCCATACCAGGAGGCAATAATAGAGGGAGCTGCGGGATATGGGGTGTTTGGGTTGTTTTTGTGTGTGTGTCTATCTGATAATTTTATTTTTGGAGCAAAGAAAATGCTCTAAAAGTGAGTGTGATGAGATTGCACAACAATGATGAAACTGTGAGACTGATTGTATACTTTGGGGGGAAACATATGATAACTGAATATATCTCAATAAAATCTGCAAAAAGTAAAAATTAAAAAATCCATGGAAGGCTTTTGTAGAAACTGGTATTTTTTCCTAAATTGGAAATGGAAATTCAAAGGATCTAGAGTATCCAAAGCATTATCCACAAAGAACAAAAGTGCAGGACCAATATTGCTTATTTGAGAAGTTGTTATAAAGCAATATTTATCTCGACGGTGTGTTATGGGAGTGAGAACAGCTGAAGCAAAAGAAGAGAATAAGGAGTTCAAAAATAGACTTAAAATAATGTGTTCAGTGGACAAATATATATATATATACACACACACACACACCAGTCAATAAGCCTAACTCATTGTACACAAACATTTATTTGAGATTGATTAGAGATCTAAACATAAAAGGCATGGCTCAGCAGGCAGAGTTCTCACCTGGTGTGGGAGACCGGGGTTTGATTCCCGGTGCCCACCCATGCAAAAAATAAAAAAGTTAATGTAGGAGGATCCTGAATTAGAGAAAGATTTTCCAAAGCAGGCACAGAAAGCACTAACCACAAAAGAAAATTTTGTAAACTGGCCTCCATCAAAACATACACTCACCAAAAGATACCACTAAGAAAGTAAATAGGGAAGCCACAAACTTGGGGAAAATGTTCCTAACATATATATATTAGGGTATATATATCTGGCAAATAATTCAAGTTGTATAGAGAACTGCAAATTAATAAAAATGACAAATACCTCAATTTCAATGGGGCAAAGACCTGAAGAGACACTTTAAAATGACATATACGATTGCATAACAAGTAGTCAGAAGAAAAACTGTTCCAAAATCATTAGTCGTCAGGAAAATGCACATGAAAACAACGCAAAGCCACTGCCCCCACAAGGAGGCCCCCAAATAAAACGCGGACACCAGTAGGCGTGGGCAGGGTCATGACAGCTGGAGCACGTAGGCCTTGGGCACAGGAGTGGAAACCGGGCAACCACTCCGGAAATCTACTCGTAGGGATTTACCGAAGAACAATTAAAGCTGACACCCACAAAATGACCTGTACGGGAATGTACCTGAAAGCTTTTATTCATAATTGCCCAAAGAAAAAAGAAGAGCAAAAACAAAGCAAAACATGAAACTTACAAATCCATAAACAAACTGTGATAACTGCATACAATATGCAAATCCTAGAGAATGAACTGGTAATACATTTAAGCAAAAAAGATGAATCTCAACACAACTATGCTGTGTAAAATAAGGCAGACGGGGGTGCTGCGCACGGCATGGCCCAATTTATACTAGAGCCTGGGGCAGGCAAGGCCACCGCATGGAGACTGGAACCCAGCAGCCCAGCAGCTGTGAGGACAGCTTGCCTGGGAAGGCTTGAGGGAATTTTCCGGAGCGATAGAAATGTTCTATTTCGTGGGGTGTGGGCTAGACAGGTGCATGCATTTATCAAAACTCATTTCATTGTGTGCTGAGGTCTGCCCATCTTCACTGTATTTAAATATTCTCAAGAAGCAAGATCAATGTCTAATACATATTTAAAAGTCTTTCAATAAGTATAAAGAAGAAATTTCATGAGATAAGAAAGTTTGGGCCACATTTTCCTTGGCAACATCTTTCTTCTTTTTTTTGGTAGATTACAATCCGTACCACCTCGATTCAGTGATACGAATGCACAGACACGCAAAATCGCGCAGTCAAGCTCCTGGGAGTTTAATGATTGCTTTTCCTGCGCTTTCTCTGTGGTTCCAGAAGGACTCAGTATCCCCCACAGGCTCATTCTAGTGGAGAAAGAATTCTTACCGAGAAATGCGGTATAGGAAAGGACAGCAACATCAGGTTTGTCTTTACATACCCGCTTTGTTCGTTTATAATAACCTCCAAGTACAGACTTTATTGGCAAAACGAGGTTTTCATTAGAAAGTGGGAATAATACCACCAGCAGATGTCTTGAATCTATTCAGGTCCTGGGTCTAAATGACTTAGATTAGCATCAAGGTTAATCTGCTCCCTGAGAAATATTAGGTTGTATATATGGTAATGAAACAAAAATGTTTTTAAAAATGCATGGAACTTCCCCACACAGTGAGCCCTAAGCTAAGCCACAGACAGCAGTTAAGGCTTCCATCAAACACGTGAGCTTTGATCAACTGCAGCCAACATTCCCCACGAGGCACCGACTTAATAATGGGACAGTGTTCGGAAGTTCTGTATTTTATGCGTGATGGCTCCATAAACCCACAACTTCTCTAATTAAGAAAAAAGCCAGAGGGTGTTGAAATACACACAGGGAAAAAGAATACCTTAATTTAAAAGCAGATTTCATGCGCAAACTTAGAATATAAGCAAGCCCTGTGAGTCCACCTGCATCCTGGATTCTGTCTCAGATTTCTGATCAAACCACTGAAGTCTCCGCTCTCAGGCATTTCGCCGCCTCCCCTCATTAGTGCACGGCCCTTGCCCTTGGGGTGCCGGCCGCTGATTCACACATCCACTGATTCACCAAAAGCCACGCACCAGCAGTGGGTGAGCCTCAGGAGAGCTTTCCAAGGGCGCAGGGTGCTGCCGTCCTGCGTTCAGACCGCAGAGCTCCAGAAGGAGGAGAACAAGAGCCTGCGGTCTCAAGCCACACAGTTTGGGGTGTTTTCTTACAGGAGACGCAGAAAGTGAGTACACACGTATCCCAACACAGGAATGCCCACCAATAATAATTTCATATCTCGCCCATCGTCACTGCTGCCAGCAGGACAGCCGGCACCCAGAGAGCTGTAATGTAGGGAGAGGCCCTCTGACGCCTCTGCAGGTTCCCATGTCCACGGGGAAAGCTGTATCTGACATGCATGGTCCCCGAGTCCACGGACTCTCACGCAGGGAAAGCCCCTCTGACACGTTCTGCAGGGTCCGTGTTTCCCGCCCTGAGCTCCCTCCCAGGTGCCAGCAGTGGGGCCGACCTGACCATGCTCTTACCGTCCGCATGTAACTACATGAGGTCATTTCTGGAGGGACCCTGTAAAGACGAGGGACAGGTGACGTGGACTCTGGCAGGGATGGGCAGCGGAGCTGGTGGTCCCGGAAGGGCCCTGCCAAGGAGAACTAGGGTTGGGGCAAAGGAGCAGTAGAGGCAGGACTGAGCCGAGGCCGGGGCTGGGCAGGGACAGGCCTTGGTCAGCAAGCAGGCGCCGTGGCGGGGGCAGGGGGCAGCCGGCCCTGGGGTACACTGTGCATCTCCACCCCCCGTGGGGCCTGCCAGCTGCCGCCGTTCGCTCCACGCGGCCTGAGCTGCCTTTGCCCCTACCTTGCCCACCGCCCTCGGCTCCTCTGCAGCTACCACACGGCCCAGGGCCCGGGGCCCCGAGAGGCCCAGGAGCATCTGGCCAGCAGCGGCTTGAGGTGGGAGTCACCTGGGGGGTTAAAACGCAGCCTGCGCCTCGCCCCGGGCTCTGATGCGGGGTTCTAGGGTGGCCCCCCAAAATTCAGGCCGGTGACGAGTCTCTAGAGCTCAAGGGGGTATCTCCACCCCGCACAGATTTCCACCCACGGCCCTTGCTTTCTCTTACCCAGCGCCGCTTAAACTGCACGCGTCGTCTCCACTGGCCACGGAGTTTTGTGGCTCTCTCTTTAATTACACAACATTCAAATGAGATGATCAAAGAAAGGAAAACAAACTAAATTGTTTTTAAAAAGAACTGCCCCTTCAGAATGCGGTTTTCAGGAAATGGCAGAAGAGGGGAAGGAAGACCTTGAAAATGATGGTTTAATGGTACATGATTATTCACACGTCCACTTTCAGTAAAACACTGAATTAGGATTCATGATGCTTTGATTTTGTCTGTAGGAGACACACTCATGACCAACTGCAGCATTTCACTCCAGAGCAAGACCCTCAAGGCTAACCTGTTTATCAGGGAATTCCACACTGTCCACAGCCCTGCAGGCTGGACAGAGGCCCTGCAGGCTGGACCGAGGCCCTGCAGGCTGGACCGAGGCCCTGCAGGCTCGCCTTCAATCTTCACAAGGGAAGGAGGAAACGTCATCATGCGTGTTTACCAGTGAGAAAACGGGAGCTCGGAGAAGTCCTGTCTCACCGAGGTCACAGAGCCGTGACCGAACAGGGCGTGGATTCAAGTTGACACTGGTGGCAAAGACACCTGGCCCCTGCCGAGACCCCCGCCCCTCACTGCTGGGGAAGGCTGGATGCTAGTTCCCCTCTGGGGATGCTCATGAACGGGCCCCTCAGCTCACATTAGAATTCACATTTCCTAAAATTAAATATTTGGATAGAATTCAAGGATCCAGTCTCAATGGGAACTGTAAGATCCATGAGCTGTCTATACTCCAAAGTGTAGATTTCTGGCCCCCGATGAGGGACAGTAAAACCAGCTCCTTAAGCCGGGACAGGTGGAGCCACCTCGGAGCTGGTGTGGGAGCCTGGGAGCAGCTACCAATTCCCTCGCAGCCGCGTCCTGACCCATCGGTCCCGTACCCCCACCCAGTCAGTCCCCATGTCTGCAGAGCCACTAAGCAGCTCTGCCTCGGCCTTCCCACACTGCCCTCCCAGCGGCCACAGCACCAGCTTCCGAGTGGCCGCCCCGCTCCCCTTCCCTCGGCCCCCACGTGGTCCTCGCAGCACCGAGCCCCCGCCTTCCTTCTCAGCCCCACGTCCCTGCCGACCCCACGCCCTCGCCTCGGCCCCCAGCTGCTTGGCGGGTCTCACCCACGGAGCCCCTGCGATGCGGAGGGCAGCGTGCCGTCCCCCTCCCCAGGACAGCGGCTGCCCTCTTCTTCCCGGGCGCAGTACCCCATGAGGTGTCGGCACACCTCACGCTGCAAGTGTGCTGCAGAAATGCCAGTTTCCTTAAAGGCAGCATTGGGGCTGGGTTGTGCTGGCGGGAGTAAGAAAAGTAGTCTGATGCTATGGTTGGATGCCTTGCAAAAAGAATCAATACTTTTCATTTCCCAGAAAAATCCAGCATGAAGATCAGCATTTTTATTTAACCCTGACGCTTACTAAATAAAAGTGATTCTGACACCCTGTTTTAAAATGTACTGTATTTGGGGCGGCTGCCGTGGCTCAGCAGGCAGAGCTCCGATCTGCTGTGCTGGAGGTCTGGAGTTCGATCCCTGGTGCCTTCCGCCCATATGCAAATTAAAAAAAAATGTACTGTATTCGTACAAGCAAACAGACAGAGGTGGCTAAACTCCCCCCAAAATATTCACATTGCATATGCATAAAAGAAAGGGTAATAGCTTTTCAAAAAAAAAAAAAAAGGAGAGGAGCAAAAAGAGAAAAACACATCGGTGCTTTGACCCAGCGGCGGCTGTGCGGGAACACTGCCTGCTCCTGCCCAGGCATCAAGGGCACCGCGCTGCCCCGGGACAATGCAAACCTGGGTGAGAATTCTCACTGGCTGTTCCATCTCAGAGTCCCTGTCATGTGTCAGGTAAAGATGAGGCCCCTGCCTACAAGGTTAGAGGCCCGGAGAGCACCCCATCTGCGCGGCCCCGTCCCTGCATGCCCCCCTTTCTGCAGTGGGAGGCGGCCCCGGCGCCAGGCCCGGAAGGCGGGTCGGCAGGGAGGGCAGCGTGGGGGCACGGCTGCGGCGGGCAGCAGTGCGGGTAACGGCTCAGGGTGGCCGAGGGGGCGCAGAGCCCGAGCTCCCACGCTCACGCCCGCGACTGCCGCCCACAGCCTGTGGCCGAGACGAGACTGAGCAGTTCATCCAATGATGCTCCTTCGGGCCCTGCCATCCTTTACATCCACAGAGGCCATTCCACCCCGGACAAGGATTCCTCTCCCTTCCGCAAAAATCACCACCATGGAGCTGTTTTTCGCCTTTGAAGAAAACCATAGTTTCTAAAAGAAGTCACGTGGCCCCCTTATCCCTGGACCAGGCTGGTCCTTTTCACACAGAGGGGACAGAAGGGAAGGCCATGTGCAAGGAAATTAATCAGAGATGGACAGACCCGCGGTGGTCCATGAAAAAGACGTGCATTCATAAGGTAAGTCCAGTCCTGTGGGTGTGCGCCCAGGGACAGGGGGACTTCCCGGGGAGGCCACTTCAGGTGAGCTGGGCCACCTCATTCAGCACAGGTTGCCACCCTCTTCCTGGAGTCCTTTGTGAACAGGCTGACATTCAGACAGAGAGACACAGAAGCAGGGAGCTGGAGGCAAGGAAACCCGGGCAAGAGGGAGAGCCCAGCAGACGCCGCCATGAGCCCGGCCAGAGGAGCCCAGGAGCGCTGGCAGCCAGTCTTGGGGAGAAAGCACCGCCTTCCTGATGCCTTGATTTGGACATTTTTCTCAGCTCAAAACAATATGCTAATAAACTCCCACCGTTAAAAGCCAACCCATTTTATGGTATCTTTCAGAAGCCTAGCAAACTAAAACAAGATTCAAATAAAATTATAGCACGAAGGAACTTAGAGATCACCTAGCCAGTCTTCTGATTCTATAGAATTTAAAGGAAAAAAGGACATTAATATTTCTACAGCAGTTTTCATTATCTAATGCACTTCTGCATTCATTATTTCAATTAAAAATAAGTGTTAACAGTTACCGGACTCACTATGTGTCAGCACTGTTCTAATCACCTTCCATGGGTTAGCTAATTGAATACCTAGCTCATAAACTACTATTATTTTCCCCATTTTACAGATGAGAATACTAAGGGACAGAAAGATTAATTTGACCAACCTTACTCAGTAAACATGGGCAGATAAGGAGTTTCTGTTTGGGGTGATAAAGGCAAACTTTTATGAATGTAAGTAACACCACTGAATGGTATATTTGAAAGTGAATGACGTGAAATGTTACATCGTCTATGTGTTACCAGAATAACAATTTTTTTTAAAACTCTACAACTGTGCAATACAAAGAGTGAACCCTAATGTAAACAATGGGCTATAGTTAATAGTATAATTATAATATTATCGTTCCACCAATTGTAATAAAGTTACCGCAACAATGCAAAAGTGTTAACAAGAGGGAAAACTGTGGGGGAGTTTAATACAGGACCTCTGTACTTTCTGCATGATTTTCTGCTAACCTTACAACTGCTCTATTAAAAAAATGGAAAAAAGAAAAGAATAAAGCATTGCAGAGCTGGTGTACATAGCAAGCAGAGTCTATGTACATAGCAAGCAGAGTCTATGTACACCATAGACTGTTGGCAGTACATTGTAATTTCTCTTAGTTAACCCTAACAGCCTATGAAATAGATGATATTGTTACACGGATGGACACAGATGGAGGAAAGGTCAGTCATTTTCCAAGGTCACCCCACAAGTTAGCTGTAGAAGAAGTCCACAGCCCAGACTTTCAGACTCAGAGCCAATGCTGCACCCACTTATTCTGGGGCCTAATGCCTAAAATGAGATGGATTCATGGGGTTCAGCCGTGACCAAATGGTTCTCCCGGAAGCCAACCTCTCAGTCCTGGGCTCCTCTCGTAAGACATGAGAGGGACAACTCCACATCCAAGGTCCCTTGTCCATCCCCCTTCTCTCTCAGCGCCTCACAAGGTGCTGGCCCAAATGCAGACATGCGGACCTGCTAGTCAGTCTTGTCTGAAGGTGACTGAGTTTAACCCATCGCTGCTAGGAAACAACGGAAGAACACCATGGGTTCAGTCCCAGGATGACATGCCTTCCTCCTAGGAGCAACCAGTGACGATTTTAGTTAACTGGGACAAATCTAGAAAGTATTTTCCATGCAGATTTGTCACGGTGAGAAATCTGGCTACTTTCCAAATGCTTTCAGCCTAATCACAGGACCCAATTCACCACAATTCAAACCAGAACCGTTAGCCACAACTGAGGCAAGAAAGAACCACATGCCATGAAATGTAAGTCTAACAAATTCCCAAAGATGGGAAGAGGAGGGACGGTGTTTAGATGCAATAAATTGTCCCAGCAGAGCTCTGGCCTTGAGACACATATTTGTAAAGCAGGGATGGGTTTCAGTGGCCTAACGGCCATTTCCAACCAGACACGGGGGTTGGAATTCATCTTTCCGGTGTTCTTTATCCTAGGATAATTTTCAGATTGGCTCTTAGTTCTCCGAATATAAATTCACAAACTCACTTTGGGAGAAAAAAATTTAACCCCGAATGTAGATGTTTGAAACAAGGAAGCAAAGAGTTGGAGCAAGTGGTGTAAACTGTTACACCTGGACCCTGTGTGCTCAGGCTGTGAGGCGGCCACTACAACATTGTTCCCAAAACCCTTTCACTTCTGCCACTCCCTCAGCAAACATTTTCCCAATTCTCTCCACCGGCAAGTAATCTGTGTTTGTCTCTATTTCTATTGCACGTGTAGTTTATCCACTTATTTCCCAAACATCAGAGGTGATTGCAGGAATTGGGGCTCGTCCGTTTGCCTGTATCATCTGCGTCTTGGTCCTACGACTGAACCTTTCCTGTCTGCGGGAAACAGGGGCCTGTACCTGTAGACCACGTTACGATTCTCCTTTTCACCTTCACGTCTGCCCAGTGGGGTTTCCAGGAGCTCACGGCACATGACACTGCCCATCTGATGACCAACAGAAGGCCATCCAGTGGACAGGGAGCTTCTCCGTCTTGAGACTAGTGTTGGAAGCTGTAACCTCTGCTGGCCGCAGGGCTGTGGGTGCTCAGGAAGCTTTAAGAGTGTGAAGGGACCTTACACCAGGAAGGCATGAGAACCCTGCATTCGGCCGTGACTTTCAGTATTTGAGGATGAGAACGTGTGACCTATTTCCTTTCCTTTTTTAACAGAGCACACAGTCTCCCGTAGTGTGGCACGCGCGTGTGGCGTTCACTCTATGCCAGCCTCCTCTTGCTTCTGAACTCAGCCGTCACCATGCCTACACATTTTTATCATTATCCCCTTTGAAGGCTGAGGAAGATTCAGCCCCGGGGATGGCAGCCAATTCCCTAACACAGCGGGTGGAGAATGACGGTGGGTCCAGAGACTTGTGTGCAGCTGCGAGTGCAGCCGGACACCTGAGTGCACCTGAGCACACCTGAGTGCACCTGAGCGCAGCTGCCTGACTTGCCTTACCAGCCTGACGTGCCTGCACCCGGGCTCCACCGGCACCTGCTGGTACCCACAGTGAGGTCCCACGCCCGAGCGTGGGCCTGGGAAAAGAGCCCGGACCCCACGCCGAGGGTCCCAAGGGAGTCTGGCCATCTTAGCCGGACAGGCGGACAGGTCTTGGGTAAAATTACTGAGGGGAGTGCAAGCAGGCTGACCCCACAGCTGGAATGGGCTGTGGGAGGGGACAGCCCTGACCCTGGGGGCTTGCTGGCACTGCAGGGGGCAGTGCTGAGAGAGCAGCCGGGTGCTAAGAGCGGCCCCCCATGACCACGGCACTTCGCCTTCCCTGGCGCCTGGGCCTGGCTCGCCTCTATCTGCGGCCGTGGCAAAGGGACCAGCCTGCCCTGCCCCGTGTGTGGGGGACACTGAGGGCGCTTCCCCATGTCCGCCAGCCCCGTCCACCTACCCTCCAAGCTCCCTCCTCCCGTGACAAGCGGGACATCCGTCCACCAGGCTCAGTGTGACGCGTCATTTCTGTCCCCTGCGGAGCTGCACCACGTGCTGAGCGACCCCCACCAGGAGGAAAAACTTGCTAGAGAAGGACCGCAAGTTTGTATCTAACGCTCAGTTTAGAGCCTGCCACCTGCTTCAGGTGCCCGGTCACAGAGCCACTCTCAGTGTCCGACTGCCACGGGAGCGAGCAGAGCGGGGCGCCTGTCCCCCCCAAGCCCCCGCGTGCACCCAGCACCTCCCACGGGTGCTTCCTGCCGCGCTGCCCACCCGCCGCTGCCTGTGTTTAGTGTGAAGGCCTTTCCCAGCAAGGGGAGAAAACCTAAAGAAACACTTCGGCCGAAGTGTCCAAGGAGAAGAGATTCTAAATATTTAGCTTTGGCAGGCCGCCAGCCCCGCAGGAGGCGGCGACGCAAGTGTGCAGCCCCTAATAAGGCAGCGTTTCTGTCCCAGTTTACGCAGAGGGTGGCGGCCCCGGGTGGCGCCCGCTACACACACAGCACATCTCGGGGCTCGTGGCGCAAGGGCGGGGCCTCCCGGGCTGCCCGAGCTACACGACGCCGGGCCGGGCACATCTCTGCAGAGCTGAGCAGCGGAAACCCAAGCGCAGCACTTACACGTGAGCTGCCTTCTGTCATCTGGTATCACAAGCCAGACCACCAGCACGCAGCCAGGAACATTTCTCCCGTTACCGAGGGGGCATTACCTAGACGCTGCAGGAGCGCAGTGGCCTGTCCGCGTGGGTGAGCGCAGCTACAAAATGGTCTTGTCGTACCTGCCTCAGGCCACTGCCTTTCAAAAAGTGCACAAATACCGGCCGTCCCTGCCCTGCTTTCAGAAACTGCCTGCACAGCTCAGTCCACTACAGCTCAGTCAGGTATAAACTTCCTGACAAGGAACACCCTCCGGGAAAGATGAAAGACTGGGATATTAAAAGAACAGAAAGAAAGAAAATAAAATAAAAGAAGATTAAAATCAAATAAAAGGCAGCACTTAAAAGAAAAAAAACAACCGGAAATGAATGCAAAGACAGGTTCCAAATATTGCTTCTAACAACAGTAGCGGTACATTTTCCATCTACGAGTGTTTAAAATATGCTTGTTGGAAATTGAAATGATATCATCCTCAATACTGACCTAGCCTCAAATTATCTTTTCAAGTTTTGTTTTTTTTTCCCAAAATCATTTAGTGCCTTTTTCTCTCCCAGGCTTGCAAATCTCCCTATATCACGTTGGAATATTTCAAACATTCATCTCATAAACTTTCTTGCGACTCTCCTTTCTTCTTCCTAAGTGTGGCGCTTCTCAAAACAGCAGAAATATAGCCCATATAAATATAGAGAGAACTAGGGAAAATGTGGTTCCTTCTAGTTAAGAGTTGAGAATTTAATTTCCACAGAGATGACCTGAGTTGTAGAGCGCTGGAAAGGACCTGTCCAGATTTCACCAGTTTTTCTGAAAAAGACGTATGCCAAGGAGATGCTTATTTCAACATCTAACCTGTCCTTTCCCTACTTTTAAGACCTTCTTCCTTCCAGTCACCTCCAGTTCCATTCCCGTCCAATCACTCACCCCATGGCCAAATTCCGAACATTTACAAATCTTAAAACAGTTCCTAAGAAAACACATCACATGTTAAACTCTGACGTCCGACTGACTCCAGCCACGTCCTCTTTGAGTTTGGCTGCTCAGCTGTATCACACAACTGCTCTTTGGCCCAGTCAAGGCCTCCAGTCCCTTCATCCATTCCAGTTTCTCCCTCTCATTTTAGTTGTTCAAAATTCTAAATCTCTACTTTATGTCTCATTTAAACTGGCTAAACAATTTGCTATACTGAAGGAAACACATAGGTATTAGTTTCATATTTTATTAAGTATCTTATAGATGTCTGTGTTAGTTTGCCAGCTGCCGGAATGTGATATACCAGAAATGCAACGGCTTTTATAAAGGGAATTTAAGAAGTTACATGTTTATAGTTTTAAGCCTGTGGAAATGTCCAAACTAAGGCATCCAGCGAAAGATACCTTAATTCAAGGAACGCCAATGGGTCAGGAGCCCCTCTGTCAGCTGGTAGACACGTGACTGGCATCTGCTGGTCCCTTGCTCCTGGGCTCTGTTGCTTTCAGCCTCTGTTCCTGTGGGCATTCCTCACTTCTTCAGGGCTGTCTTTCATCTCTCGGCTTCCCCTGGCTCTCTCCAGGCTCTGGCTTGCTTAATATCTCACATGATATCTCCTGGGCTCCAAGCATCTCCAAACATCCATGTCTCTGTTCTCCACGTGTCAGCATCTGTGTCAGTTCTGCTCTGAAGTTTCTGTTGGCTCTGAAATTTCTGTCATTTCTGACTCCAAAATGTTTCCTTTTTTAAAGGATTCCAGTAAACTAATAAAGACCCACCTGAAATGGGTAGAGTCACATCTCCAACTAATCAAAGGTCACACCCACAACTGGGCATCTCCGTGGAGATAATCAAATCAAAAGATTCCCACCTACAGTACTGAATCAGGTTTAAAAGAAACAGCTGCCCCCACAAGATGGAGTCAGGATTAAAACATGTTTTTTCTAGGGTACCTAATACTTTCAAACCAGCACAATGTCCAATATTGCTTTACAAGCTATAAAAGACATAAAAGAACTCAATATTTTTTAAACACAGAGGGAAAACATGAAACAGAAAATATTCTAAGTAATATATTAATACCTATAGATCTGCTTCAAACCAAGGTTTATTATGCAGTCATAATTTCAGTTCATATACAGTTTTGATTGATACACACTATTTTTAAAACTGCAGCAATGGTTTTAGATAAAATATTTTAGCATTTATGAGAAAATATGATCAAAAACTGCATAACACTTTTTCAAAAACACAAACTAATGGCAACTTTCTTCTCAACCAAGCATTTTCAAGGAATTTATATATATATAAATAAAAGACGATATTTTTATATTATATATACAAGTATATATATATTTATATATATATAAACTGACTTTAAGACTGAAGAAAATATCCTCCTTTTTCCATGATGGAGAGCTACACCAAAACAGAAAAACAAGCTTATTTCCAAGTTTCCAAACAAAAGAGAAAAAATATGCCTTGTAGTCAAGACTAAACTTGGAAAATTTATTTCCCAAGTCAAGTTCAAAAAGTTATGAGCAATAAACACAAGAGGTATGGGGTTAGAGGGTGTCTCCGTGCATTTCTAGCAAAGGTTTCCCTGTAAATAAAGACACTGGACAGCCTCTCCTTTCTGCTGCTGCTTGCTAACCCCTTTTCACAGTGTCCTCTCTGTCAGGCCTTCTAATAACAGTGTCAGTATTCCAGTACTGGACATGCCTCACACTTTACATTTTGTAAATCTAACTCTGCATCACAAGTACGAGGATGTGAATAATCAAGGATGAAAACTCCACTGGTGCTTTTTAGCTTAGCTAAAAGTTTCAGTTCTGAAAGTATATTAAGCCCACACATGTACAAACTATATGCAAAACATCTTACAAAAGGATTTGTAAAATCTTAAAATAGTACATTTTGTTAAGAGTACATATCACTGAAAATAGCACTACAATGATGCACCAGAAAAAGGTGCAACTCTGTTAAAAGCACACAAAGGCATATTTACACAGCACAAAGAACATTAGAAAGAAAAATCTCTGCTGGCAGAAGTGACCAGCACATTGCTGTTAGTGAAAGCTGAAGAGAGAGGGGCAACAGGGGGCGGGCATCGCCCCCACAGGCACACGGGTACAGAAATGGGCGCGGGCTCCTGCCAGGTGTGATGGAAGCCACTGAGAGCTTGAGCAGAGGGGTGCCAGGCTGCCACCCGGTCTGAAGGACCAGTTTTGAGAAGGCTGCAGGGTGAAGGAGACATGGCAGCAGGAGCAAGTGTAGGAGGGGCATGGAGGCCGCTAGAAAGCTACTGCAATCACCCAATAAATGGGTTATTATAATGAACGGAAGGAGGCTGAGAGCAATGGAGGTGGTGAAAATGGTTGGATTCTGGATATATTTTAAATGATACTGTTGTGAGTTTTTAAATAATTGATCCATTTTTTATGGAACTTAATTCACTCCCAGGGAATGATGTCAGGTTGCACCTATATAAAATCAAACATGTCGTAAGTGTGTTTTTAACAGATAAAGGCTTTTCCTTACCTTTGTACACCTTTATATTTATCACCTCTCCCCTTGAACATGTCTGTATCCTAGGTTTGCATGTATGATAAATAGTAGGAAGGAAGTGTTTCTCCATATTTTCACCTGAAAAATCACATTAGGCTACTGTGTTTCAGATGAAAAAGTAAATCATGAAAAGGTCATTAGTTTAAAACTATCCTATGCGGCTGTACGTTTAATAAAGTATCTGCTCTATCATTTTGCGCATTGCAGCTATAGTAATACATCATGTCTGGCAAAGAGTCTCTTATCAATCAACAGCTTATAAGGATAAATAGCAAAGAAAGACAATTTCATTAATTTTATGAACTTTGTCCCATTTGGAAGGAGGATGGACCGGCGAAAAAGTATTTATGGGCTGGTAAAATTCTTTACTACCCACCCAACATAAATTACTGATTTCTCACAGCCAGTGGGCGGTTTACAAGATTGCTGTGTACCTCGGTGAGACGGTCATTGGCAGAAAGCTCCCTCTGCTCCCCATGGGGAAAAGTGGGGTTCTAACTTGACATGAACTCGGGGAGCCATTTTCACGCAAGGCCCTCATTGTTCCACGGGCTGGACCGGGTCAGACCTTAATGCACCTGGTGGGAAGGTTCAGACCCGTGGCGGGAAGGCCACAGGAGCAGGTCACAGTGGTGTCTGTTCGATTGGGTTCCTGTTCGTAAGTGTGGAAAGCGAGAAGCGACGTGTCACGCAGCTCATACTGCAATTCAAAATGGTAGTCAAGATAATCCTATGAATTTCAGCGCGACCTATCAGTTGTTTTCAGTGTTCTTCTGACGGTGCTTTGTTCTGTCATTACAACTGTAAGCATGGGCATCCTCCAAGCCTCACTGCCTCTGCTGTGAACACAGTCTCACACACACACCAGATTCTTGAGAAATGCCCTGAATCCTTGTTATTTGCAGCGTTCTGCACTGGCCTAGGGTGTGGACGGCTGGAACTTCAATTCATGTTCACTTTCTGTGCTGACTGCACGTGGGCCTCA
>PVIY010040313.1:0-22479 GCA_004026745.1 Myrmecophaga tridactyla
TAACCAACAGGACCTAATTGCAGAAAATTTTTTTTCCAGATTCTTTTTTTGTCATTTCTTTTCAGTTTAAGGAATTTCCATTAGCCATTCATTAATTGTTGGTCTTATACCAACAAATTACTTTACTTTTCTTTGTTTGAGACTGTTTTTATTTTCTTTTCATTCTTGAAAGATAAACAATTCACTATTGATAGTTCCTCTCTTTCAGTCCTTGAAATATGTTGTACAACTTCCTTCAGATCTCCATGGTTCCAGAGAAGGAATCCATTGCCATTAAAATGGGTGTTCCTCCAAAGGTAAAGTTGTTTCTCTCTGGATGCTTTCAAAGTTTACTTTGTTGTCAGTTTTCAGAAGTTTAATTATAATATGTCTTAGCATGGGTTTCTTTCGGTTTATCTTGTTTGCAGTTCACTCAGCTTCTTAAATCTCTAGGCTTCTGTCTTTTGCAACATTTGGGAATTTTTCCTCCATTATTTCTTTAAATAATCTTTTGGCACCAGTGTCTTTCTCCTGTCATTCAGGGAATGCTGTGATGCAAATGTTGGATTTTTGGTTATTGTCCCACAGGTCCTTGAAGTTCTGTTCATTTTATTTTATTTTTTCAGCTTATTTTCCCTCTATTGGTTAGATTGGGGTGGTTTATATTGTTCTATCTTTGATTTCACTGATTCTATCATCTATTTTCTCAACTCTGTTAATGAGCCACCTGGCAAGTTTTTAAAAAAAATTTCCATTACAGTGTTTCTCTGTTCTATGATCTCTATTTCAGTCTTTTTTATGACTTCCAGTAATACAGTTTTCTAAGACTGTCAATGTTTTTATATATTTCAAGAGAATTTGTTATTCATTCCTGAATAATTTTTATGATGGTTATTTAAAAATTCTTGTTAGATAGCTCCAACAACTGAATCATCCTGGTGTTCCCATCAGTAGCTTATCTCCTTTCTTCCAAATTGTGACTTTGATGCTTGGTATGAGGATCCATTTTTGTCATATCTTAGAAATTTTGGACATTATGGTAAGAGACTCTGGGTTCCATTTAAGTCTTTTATTTTGTTTTGGTTTAGCACATAGGTCCTGTCCTACTCTTGTGGGTTGCAATTCCAAGGACAGATCAATATTCAGAGCCTCTGGTACCATTTTGTTCAGCTAATTTATCTCTTTTTGCTGGGGACCCTGCTGCTTTTCACAGAGGCTGCTTGAGGGAGCAGAAAGAACTTTTCCAGTGTTGCCTCATGTCTCTAGGTGGAGGAAGAGATTCTCCAGCCTAAGGAGCCACAGGCATGTCCATGGTCAGGGACCCTGCTGTGGTGTGGTAAGTCTTTCCTGTGTCCTTGGACACCTAGTGCTTCCGGATGGGGGCGGGAGTCCCAGGCCCAGCTTGGGAAGAGGCTTGTCTGATCCACTCTTCCTATTTTCCTGGACTTGCCTGTTCTTTAAAACAAAATTCCCATTTGATGTGGGGGTGGAATGAGCCAAACTGGAGTGCTTTTCATTGTTAGGCTGCAGTTTGGGAGAAGCTGGGTCTAGGCTGCCTTCTTGTACTGGGTTGGGTAGGGTTATAACACTTCTGCTGCTGTGCCATTTTTCCCATGCTGGCAAGAACCAGCTCCCCTTCCTCATTCCACTTATCAGAGTTCTCCCTTAGATGCCTGGAATTATTTCCAAGGTCTATGTTTGTATTTTATGGGGAGGAGCAGGGAAAGAGAAAGCCATACAAGCTTGTCTGGGCCAGAAATCCTTTCACTAGAATTTGATTGACACCAAAACAGAGAAGAAGTTTTTCTGAAGCTCTCAGGTGATGCAGATGGAAGAATGTGCCTTCAGGCTGCTGGAGATCCTGTTCCCACCACTAAGAGAACATTCATTTACAGAAGAGATATCATCCTGGGGAGAAAACCTGGACACGAGGTTAAAAGAGCAGAGAGAGACCTGGTCGTGCCTCGGTTCCCCTATGCATCCAGTCCCTATGTTCTTGGAACTCTCTGGTTTCTATGTTCTTCCTCATTTCTTCTAATTTTCCCCTTCCTTCCAACAAACACCTTTCTTTGCTCAAGTGAGTTTGATTCAGGCTTTTGTCAAACCCAATTTTGTCAAGTAGCAATTAAAGCTACAAACACTAAAGACCTCTGGAGCCAAGTGGGGTTGGCCATTTTAAACAGGTAATTTTAAGCCAAGGCTGTCCTCAACCAGGTGGCCATTCTATAAATGCCATTCGGTCCTGAGTTTGGTTACAATTCTGGCTGCTAATACAGGAGTCAGGATGATTTTCAGAATCATTTGGTTCAGTCTATGGCTGAAGTTTGAAAGTGTTTCATTTTATTATTGTGTTGGAGCTGAAGACAGATCCCAGGAGAAGGAAAGTGATACTATGGTTTTACCAGATTAACTTTAAAAAGTCAGTAGGAAATTCCATGAACTCAAATGCATGGCAAAAGCTAAGAAAAGCCCAGAGATCAAGGGATGTGCCCTGATCTTCAGACACTCAGGCTCTCAGGGAGAGGACAGACCAGTGAGAGATGGTTTTATGGGATGCTGAGTGGACCCATCATAAGGCCACCTGGTGCAGGCTGGACAGGGGAAGGAAAACTTCCCAGAGGAGGGGGTGCTGGATGGTTAGTGAACTGCTAGTGTAAGTTGGTAGAACTGGACCTTCTAGGGAGATGCATGTATGAACGGTCCATAATAAGGTAGAATAAGGCAAATTAAGGCATTCATTTTTGTGAGAGTTAGGGTTACACAGGTATGGGTAGATGATGTGAATACTCTTGACTACTATACAAAGGAGTTTGAAATTTAAACTGAGAGCAATGGAAGATGTTATGAAGGAAAGACAAATGATTAGTTAGGCACCATGGAAACACCTTTTATTTCTGTATCAGAGTGAAATTGGTGGCAGGGACCCAGTTAGAAGGTCTGAGATCATTCTATGAACAGGGCTGCTTCAATGGCTGTGACACAGATGATGTGGCTAGAACTTGGGTGGCGAGGTGCTGGGAGCTGCAGCGGCAGGCAGGAGTGTGGGGTGAGGAAAGGCTTTCTGGGCTGAGCCATTGGGAGATCTGCCACTGAGAGGCAGAATAAGGATGAAGAAAAGTTTTATTGTGTGCAAAGGCAGGAGGGAGGAGGCTCAGGATCATTACTCCTGGTGGTTCTGTTCCAAAAACATCTCTGAACCCTGAATTAGCAAATACTGCACCAGAGTTCCTGGGGAAATGCAGGGTTGGGTTCCCGTGGGCCTCTGGTGGCCAGTCAACACAGAGCCTTGTTTTGTGTGTGCTTCTGTTTAAAGACACCTTATCTAAAATGTACTGGTGACCCAGTGCCATTGCACTCACGCCCAGCATCACTGAAGCGAGAGCCTGAACGCCATGTCCCTAACACGTGAGTTTTCTCCATGAAGCACACCAGCCTCTTGCATCAGGAACACTGGACAGCACTTCAAGCGCTATGCTTGGAGCTGTATTAAACAGTGAAGTCACCAGCAAAAAGCACAAGCATGTGAATACATGGGCACTGAATAGGCCATGGAAAGGACACTTGTCTGTGGTCAGAGAGCTGAAACAGGAAAGCAGAGCAGTGCCTCCCTCAAGCTCAGCTGGGAACGTGCGTGTCAGGTTTCTCACAGTTTTTGTCACTCTGCACATGTCTGTGAATGACTGCAAAAGCACCGTGAGTATTGATTTGGGGGTTACAAGTACATTTCAGTGAGTGAACGGGTTTGCAGATATGGAATTTGTGGATAATGAAGATCAGCCATGTCTAATCAGGGGTGTCTCAGGGCTTCCTGGGGCAGGTGAGCGCTTGGCCCCTGGAAGTCTGGGGCAGGACAGTGGTGTGGGCTTGTGGGTACATCAGGCGTCCGGCTACAGAGACAACACATTCCCAGAAGTGAATGACGTTCACAGGGAACACATGAGGCAAGGGAGGAGTCTAGGGCTGGACTTTGGGAGCCTCCAGATTTAAGAACTGGGGTGAGAGAGAGGAGAGCAATGGGGAGGAGGTGGGGGCAGGAAGGCCAGAGGGGCATGAGGCGGAATTGCCTGAAGGGGTTGAGGTCCAAAAGGAGACGCCCCTGCCAGGGGGTGCTAAAACCCACCTGGGGCATGAGGTGGTGTGGTCAGGGGGACAGCAGTGTTTTCAGGTGCCGGCCTGAATACTCTGGGGTAGGTGGCATCAAAAAACATTATGGGGGGAGGCCTTGAATTTCAAGAGCCTCAGAATTAGACTGGAAAGAGATTCGTGGGCCAGATCACATCATATACCTGCTTTGCATGTGCTAGGAGTCTGATATCCGCATAGCGATGCCTGCACCTTGCTTTGTTAGTTTTTCAAGGAGTAATTGAGGCCCATGAGGCAGGGAAAATGGATTGGAGTGTGTTTGGCCAGTTATGGAAAGAAAATGTATAAGAAACACTGAAAATGACATATTCTAAGTCTTTGAACAGAATCATGGGCTTCACATGCATGTTCAGTTGTACAGTTTCACAGACGCAATCACAATAACCAACGAGCCCACTGTACTGAGAAGGCGTGTTGAAAAAGCACCACCTTTTCACCCAAAGACATGAAGAAGTCTCAAGAAACAAAAGCATATATGTTCAGACTGTGTGAATTATTTAAACTCTCAGGACTGAGGCCATCGCCTTCCATGGTGCCAATTTCATCATGACCAGAGAAATCAACACTGGCTCCGAAGCTTCGCACGTCCCTCGCTCCCACCACGCTGAGCTCT
The DNA here is from genome assembly GCA_004026745.1 of Myrmecophaga tridactyla. NCBI lineage: Eukaryota > Metazoa > Chordata > Mammalia > Pilosa > Myrmecophagidae > Myrmecophaga > Myrmecophaga tridactyla. The sequence goes on from PVIY010040313.1 coordinate 4,736, forward strand.
TCCTCCTGTCACTCAGCACCTGTCCCCTTTCACCTGCCTCCTCTTCTGAAGGTGAAGATGGAGTTCTAGCATTTGGCAGCCAGTCCCGCTCATCTCTGCAAACCAAGGAAGCCGCGCTCTTTCTTACTGCCACCGGATAAAGTATCTTTTTCTTTTTTGTCACCATTTTCTCAGTGTAAGACTGGAAGCTGCTGAGAAGTGATTTGGTTCCTGTATGTTGGGGTGCTTCCGATCACAGAAGGTAAAAGCATGTTCTGAAGTGCATGCAGACTTGGAGAAACGTGGTGTGTGATGGTGAAGGAGAGGAAATCATGGCGTAGGATTTCATTAAAAAGAAATAGCTGGAAAGTCAGATCCAGAAATTTGGACTGCTTGCTCATGTTTGTGATTTTGTTGGGTCTTTTGTTTTTTAGTACTTTGTACATGTGCCGTAGTTGAATGAGGAGACAGACAAAACAGGGGCTCCTCGCTGGGCTGCGAGGCTGTGTGCCGAGCCTGTGCAGATGGGAGCAGGCGGCTGGGAAGCCGGCGGAGCAGCCCCTCCTGGGCACACACTATTTACCCAACAGGGCTCTTCTCCTCGAGTTGAGCCCACAGGCCTGCTTACCTCATACAATTGCATACAGTATTTTTGAATAGCACACGTCTGCTTATATCTGTTAAGATTATGTCTAATCTGTAAAACTCCCCATCAGCAGTAAATAGTAATATTATCCTTGAAAATCATGTAACCGCACAGAATACTGTGGGGTTATGTACCGAAACAAGAGCTATGGGACGTGGAGCCAGTAGGGCTGGTCCCGAGAGGCTGGGGTGGCCTGGGCTGGCTTCGTGCTCTTGAACACGTCAGGAACCCGCTGAGCCGTCTGGTTCCCTGGCTGCAACATGAAAGGTGTAGGTTACTTGTTCCTTTCCTTCAGTGGCTCTTCGAGTGGTAAAGGCCGTAAGCAGTACAGGATTCAGAGGAGAAATCAATCATGTGGGCCTGGGATGAGGAAAAAAGGAGTAAAAGCTGTGGTGTAGGTAATAGTGAAATGAACGCAGTGCGGAGCCTTAGCGCACGGAGGCCGGGGAAGCTCTGCGGCTGACACAGGCGCACCTTCCAGGTTACCTGGGGCCGAGAGGGGCGGCTCACGGCAGGGCCCCTGGCCATGCCTGCTGGGCCCAGAAGGAAGCTGCAGTCCGGCACAGGGAGGGTCCGGCACAGGGAGGACCTTAGGGCTGGCTAGAGGGAAAGGAGGCAGAGAATTCCCCTCTGAACGGTCCTAAACGCAGGGTGCCGGCGACAGAGACGAGCTGGGGAGACACCGTCTCTTCTCAGCCCGGCCCCACCTGTGTCTTCCAGGGTGCGGTAGCACCTGGGCCCCCGAGGACACCTCCCCACACCTGCTCAGGAGCCCATGCGGTGGCGGCCCTTACCCTGGCCATGTGCACTGGACATCTGTCAAGGCTGTCACTTTAAACGCCCAGGGTGTCCAGCTCACCCTTTCTCCTCTTTCCAGAGAAAAGAAAACACGCTGCTTTGGCCCCAGTTCACTTTACAAAGCCAACATAACTCAGGCTGAGAAATCTGACAAGGCACACCCACTCACCCACTCACAGAATCCATAGACCAGTTTCTCTCATCAACTGCGACATCTAAAGAGCAGAAAATAAAAATCCAGCCTTATATTAAGTGAAAAATATACTATAATCCATTTTTATCCCAGGCATGTTGTGTTGTTCAAAACACAGATATTCTTTAGAGTAATTCTCACACCAAGAGTCCAAGTTGAGAAGCCCTGCGGCCTTTGCCAATGGGCCATCAAATTCTGGTCCATTCTTCTAAATGGTTCATGTGAGCTAAAAATAGAATGGTGCGTAGAAAGAGGCTACCAGGGCGAGGAGGGAGGATCTTTGAAAGCCCAGCGCATCGTTACGGGTACGACGTGGGCACGTCCTTTGCTCTGGTGGCGCTGGCATGGGCGCTGCTCTGAGGGGTGGGCTTCTTTCTCCTCGGCACCATCAGTCTCTGGGCAGGTAACGCTGTGGCGGGGGCTGCCCAGGGTGTGGGGGCACAGCTGGCAGCATCTAGCCCCTACCCACTAATGCCACGGGCCCCCCCACCCCCAGCTTGGAGCCTCCAAAAAGTGTCCAAATGCAGCCCCAGCTGAGCCACATGGCCGGAGGCAGACTGTGCTACCGTCCAGAGCCCGCAGCTGCCCTGCGGTGGCCACTGCCATGACAAAGACGGGTGCACTGGGAATGCGGTGCGGCTGGGCTGCTGAATTTTATTTTTCTTTAAAAGGCATATTTTATTTAAGATATTTCATAACAGTTAAGGCCTTACTAATTTCACTGAAGTATGTCAAGATAGTAAACAGATGAACTAAGTCTCAACTGTTCATTCCTTTATGAAATACATTCTTTTTTTTAAAAAAAGACATTTTATTTTCAAATTTAGAGGACAGTTAAAAACAGAGAATTCCAACAGACCTCTACCCCCAGACACTGAGACCCACCAATTTAAACATTTTCTGTATCATTCTAGCTACCCATCCTTCATTCTATCAATCTATTCATCTTATCTTTCCATCCATCTGTCCATTTTGAACACTTGAGTGTAGGTTGTCTACACGATGCCCCTGAACACTCAGTACAGCCATGTGAATTTCCTAAGGACGAGGGCATCCATTTACACAACCACCTTCAGTGCAGTTGTCAAATTCGAGAAACCTCACATTGATATGACTCCTTCAGTCTATATTCCAGTGTTGTCACATATCCCAGTAATGTTCTTTTGAGCCTTCTCGCGTCCCTTGTTGGGTCCCACCCAGAATCGTGTGTTGCCTTCAATTGTCACTGTCTCATTAGGTGCTTTTTTGATTTTTTGGTGGGTACATATACACAATATGAACTTTCCCATTGCAGCAACTCCCGAGCATAACATCCAGTGAGGTTAATCGTATTTACTCTGTTGCAGTACCCGCCCCACCTTCCGCCACTAAAACTTTACCATTTCCCCAAACAGAAACACCATATCCATTACACATGAACGCTCCATTTCCCCTATCCCTAGAAACCCGTATTCTACTTTCTGTCTCTATGCGCTTGCATGTTCTCTGAGATTTTCTTATTTCATTTTAATGAATTTAACTTCAGATCATGTCCCATGGCTCAGGGTTCCCTACTGGACAAGTGGGGGCCACGTCATCTAACTCAGGCACTTGGCTGACCTTGGCAAACTTTGCAGAGCTGGCACATGTTTTGGAGTTCTTTTCACAGGCTGAGAGATAGGTTTATGAAACATTGAGATGTTTAATCAATTTTTCTTAATGTTAGTTAGAATAGAGAAACTTGTTTTTCTGTTTTATTTTTGAAAACTCATAGGTAATTCAAACTAAGTATTAGGATATGACAAATGGCTTTCACTTTTGATTCACATGACAGATCTGGTTCTCTTTGCACTCTTCACTTTCCCTCCTGTGCTGGCTTAAAGGATTATATACCTTAGAAAAACCATGTTTTAGTCCTGATTCATCTCATGAAGATAGCCATTTCCTTAATCCCTATTCAGCACTACAGGCTGGAAACTTGATTACATCTTCCCCACGAGAGGTGAGTTGCCCGATTGTGGGTATTAATCGTTGATTAGAGGGAGATGTGACTCCACCCATTCCAGGTGGGTCTTGATTAGTTTACTGGAACCCTTTAAAAGAGGAAACATTTTGGAGAGGGAAAGAGCCACGAGAACCACAAGACCCCATGCAGCAGAGACCTTTGCAGTTGAAGAACGAAAACACCCCTGGGGGAGCTTCATGAAACGAGAAGCTTGGAGAGGAAGCCAGCGGACGTCGTGATGTTCGCCATGTGCCTTTCCAGCCGAGAGAGAAACCCTGAATGTCATCAGCTTTTCTTGATGTAAACAAGGTAACCTCTTGTTGGTGACTTAATTTAAACATTTTTATTGACTTGCTTTAATTTGGACATTTTCACAGCTTTGGAACTGTAGACTTGCAATTTATTAAATTCCCCCTTTTTAAAGGCCACTCCATTTCTGCTATATTGCATTTTGACAGCCAGCAAACTAGAACACCACCCTCCCCCTTTCCCTTCCCTCCCTCCCTCCCCTCCTTCCGTTTTTTCTTCTCTTCCTCCTTTGTTCTTTCTATTCTTTCTTTCTTTTTCTTTTCTCCAAAAGATTCTCATACCTGAGCTTTAAGAATAATTAGTGTACAAATGAATTCTTTCACAGGAAGACATTATAAGATAATGAAGTATTCATTTGGATAGATTTTCTCTAAAGAGTGGGTGCAATATTCTCCATATGAAGTTTTATTTGACCACATGCTCTATTATGATGTGAAATTAATAGAGACAACCTTATCTGTGTACACAGTTATCTGATTTCAAGATGATGCTAAAAAATGTAATATTGGTCTCATCAGCTCAAGTTTGCCTATTCTAATAGCTATTGGGTTTTTATTAAGTCTCAGTGAGTCGACAAAATTTTTTTTTAAAAAAATTCCCATGTAGATTCATATACTTCTTGATTATAAGTTTAAAAAAATTGTCAAAATAGGGAGCACAATTTCTATCAGAATTCGAAATGTAAACACACTGTGCTAGGTGTGATTTTATTTTTCCCTGTGAATATCCTGAGGGAATTTCTAAGAAAAGAACTATTTCTTATTAAATTTTGTGCATGCATTTGTTCTGTCCAAGTTAGTTCTCCAGTGAAAATTTACTAAGATAATAATCATGCTGTTTCTTGTTTTACCATAATGGGTCCGATTACAGAGTGCTGCCCCCTACTATACTCATTTTAATGTTAATTTTCTTTATTTTCCACCCAATTCTGCTGCTTGTTAATTCTGAAGTTTTTTCTGGAACATTTTCTTTACAACTGTGAAATTAAAACTAGTTGTTGTTATAATTCGTATGATACATTGTCCGGGCACACTGCATGTCTCTTCATATCTGACGGAAACCTTCTCCCCGTGTCCAGGCACAGATGTCGGTGGACTCAATTGATTGCTGGCAGATCTAAAGGGAATGCCTCTTCATTTACTCTCTGTATGAAGACCACGCATTTGCTGAGAACATGTTATCGTTCAGCGCTTTGCTAACATTGGGTCAGAAAGGGGAGTAGAGTGATCTCTTTGCTTCTCTCCCTACGACGGCTATTTGTGGAGCAGCTGCTATGTGCCTGGCTTCACGCTGAGCCCTGGGGACGGAGCTGAGTTTGTGTTTAGCTGGGGCTGTGGTCACATAGACACTAAAGGACGCCATGCATGCTACTGGAGGTTCACAGAGGGCTTGCCTGCGCACACACGGACAGAATGCCCCCGTGCAGTCTGCAAGGCTGTGAGATGCCCTGAGCCAGGGATCAGACATACCTCCAGGGAGGGAAAGGCTGCAGAGTCATATCATCATTGTGCTGAAGGCGTACAGAAACCTCAGGAGTTTTCCAGCTGGGACGTCTGCTTCTGGGAACAAGGGGCCTGCAGGTCAGAAAGGTGAGGAGGCTTGCGTGTGTCCAAACTGCCAAAAAAGCTGGGCAGAAACTCAGACTGTGCTCCCGCCAGAGGCCCTCCCAGCATCCAGCTTCTCTCCCCCGGCCACGGCCAACTGTGGCACGGAGTGAGTTGAGAGAGCTTGAGGACACTTGTTCTCTCCTTTGCGTTTCCACCACTACTTGTGCTCCAGCTCCCGCACTCCCCATTTTTCTGATAAGGAAAGAGGAAGTCATGGCCCCTGAAGTGTGGGAGGCGTGTTTGGGTCTGGAGAGCTGCTGGTGGGTCACATCCACATGGGCGTAAATGTGGAATGTGCAATGCTTTAAGGAGTGGGGGGTGCCCAGGAGAGAAGAGACCATCCTGTCTCTACACTCAGGAGCCCACTAACGCAGAGAACCAATCCTGTGGACACTTTCATGGGATCTCTCTCAGTTTCCCTTGATTGGAGGATGTGACCTAGCACAGATTAAAATGGGTTTCATTTTGCTGAGAGTGTTTCTTATCTATTGCTCAAATTGTAAAGCATCCCATTTCCCCCACCTAATAGATTATAGTCATCAAAAAGCACCTCCCCCAAACAACTTTCCTTTTTCTTTACATCCTTCTCTACCTAAGCGTTTTTCTTTGGAGCCATCACTTCATTTGTGGGAATTTTTCATGCTTTTTAAATGATCATTCAGATGGAAAACAGAAGCAATTAAAGCCCTCCTAGGACATCGCCCTGCCTCCCCCATGCCCCAGGGAAGGTCTGCTTTGATTGAAGGCTCTGCACCCTTCACTCCAGTGGGGAGCTGTGGTCAGACAAGCACCACCTGCTGGGCAGCAAGGGAAAAGCACAGGGTCTAGAGGCTTCATAGGAAAGTCTGAGAAGCTGCTGGGTCTCACCCTCAGGGAAAACTGATGCTGGCTACTCTCTCCTCCTGAGACGTGGGCCTATCTGGTCTGGGGAAATCTGACCTGGGTCGATAGTATCTGACGAGACCCTCCTCCTCCTCCTCAAAGAGAAAAAGGCTCCATATAGGGAGGACAAGAACGAGGAAAAACAAGAACTGAAAAGTTTTGATCAGTTAAACAGAACCTAAGCTAGAGGTCTAGAATCAGTTGAACTTAATACCAAAGAACAGATAGAAAACAAAGCCATTCAACAGGAAAACCCTACTAAAAGAGTGAAAACAACCTTCAGAATAAGCTAATTAGGAAAATCAAATGCCTAGATACCAGCAGAAAATAATGAGTCATGCTAGGAAAATTGAAGATATGGCCCAGTCAAAGGAATAAACCAATACTTCAAAGGAGTTGAAATGACTAATTCAGGATGTTCAAATAGACATGCAAAATCTCATCAAAAATCAAATCAATGAGTTGAAGGAGGATATAAAGAAGACATTAACTGAACATAAAGAATAACTCTAAAGTTTCAAAAAACAGATTGCAGAACTTGTAGGAATGAAAGACACAGCAATAGAGACAAAAACAAAACAAAACAAAGCAATGGAGATATACAACAATAGATTTGAAGAGGCATAAGAAAAGATTAAAAAATCAGTGAACTAGAGAGCAGGACATCTGAAATCCTACACACAAAGAACAGATAGAGAAAAGAATGGAAAAATATGAGCAAGGTCTCAGGGAATTGAATGACAATATGAAGCACATGAATATGCATGCTATGGGTGTCCATGAAGGAGAAGAGAAGGCAAAAGGAGCAGAAAGATAAATGGAAATAAGAAGAAATAATTACTGAAAATTTCCTATCTCTTAATGAAGACATGAAATGACAGATCCAAGAAATGCAGCATACTCCAAAAAGAATAGATTTAAATAAACCTAGTAGATTAGTAAGACCAAATAGATTAGTAAGACACTTACTTAATCAGATTGTCAAATCTCAGAGAGAAAGAGAGAATGTTGAAAACAGTAAGAGAAAAGCAATGCATCATATACAAGGAAAGCTTGATAAGACTATGTGTGGATTTCTCAGCAGAAACCCTGGAGGTCAGAAGGCAATGGTATGATATATTTAAGATTCTGAAAGAGAAAAACTGCCAACTAAGAATTCTATACCCACCAAGACTGTCCTTTAAAAATGAGGGGGAGAGTAAATATTTTCAGACAGTCACTGAGAGAAGTTGTGACTAAGAGACTGGCACTACAAGAAATACTAAAGAGAACACTACAGGCAGATAAGAAAATACAGGAGAGAGGAGTCCAGAGAAATGTGTAGAAATGAAGACTATCAGTGAAGTTAAAAAGAGAAAAAAATAGATATGACATATAAAATCCAAATGACAAAATGAATAAAAGAAAGTACTGTCTTTATAGTAGTAACATTAAATGTTAATGGATTAAATTCTCCAATCAAAAGAAATTGACAAAATGGATGAAGAAACAGGATTCATTTATATGCTGTCTATGGTAGACTCACTTTAGACTCAAGGACAAAAATAGGTTAAAAGTGAAAGGTTGGGAAAATATATTTCTTGCAAACAACAACCAGAAAAGAGCAGGGGAAGCTGTACTAATATCTGACAAATTAGACTTTAAATGTAAAACAATTAAAAGACACAAAGAAAGATACTATGCATTAAGAAAAGGAACAATTCAACAAGAAAACATAACTATTATAAATATTTATGCACCAAGCCAGAATACTCCAAAATACATCAGGCAAACACTGGAAATACTGAAGAGAGAAGTAGACACCGCTATCATAGTTGTCAGAGATTTCAATTCCCCAGTCTCATCAATGGACAGAATATCTAGATAGAGGATCAATAAGGAAACTGAGATTTTGAATAACATAATAAATGAACTAGACTTAACAGACATTTGCAGAATTTTACACCCCACAACAAGCAAGATACACATTTTTCTCAAGTGCTCATTAATCATTCTCAAGGATAAACCATAAACTAGGTCACAAAGTGAGTCTCAATAAATTTAAAAAGATTGGAAATATTCAAAACACCTTCTCAGATCATAATGGAGTGAAGTTGAAAATCAATAACAGGAAGGGGGCCAGAAAATTCACAAATATTTGGAGGTTCAACAACACACTCTTAAACATCCAGTGGGCCAAGGAAAAAATTACTAGAGAAATCAGTAAATATCTTGAGGTGAATGGAAATGAAAATACAATATATCCAAATTTATGGGATGCAGGAAAGGGAGTGCTGACAGAGAAATTTATTAAAAAGCTTTAAATGCCTGTATTAAAAAAGCAGAAAGAACAAAAATCAAAGAATTGACTATTCACTTGAAAGAACTAGAGAAAGAACAGCAAACTAATGCCAAAGCAAACAAAAGGAAAGAAATAATGAAGATTAGAGCAGAAATAAATGAAATTAAGAATATGTAAACAACAGAGAAAATCAACAAAACCAGAAGTTGATTCTTTGAGAAAATCAATAAAATTGATGGCTCCTTAGCTAGGCTGACAAAAAAAAAGAGAGAGACTACACAATAAATAATATCAGAGAAGGAAGAGGGGACATAACCACTGACCCACAGAAATAAAGGAGGTAATGAGAGGATACTATATACTAACAAACTAGACAATGTAGACGAAATGGACAACTTCCTAAAAAGGCATGAAAAACCAACATTGACTCAGGAAAAAATAGTTGCCCTCAACAAATGAATCACAAGTAAAGATATCAAATCAGTCTTCAAGAAGCTCCGAAAAAAGAAAAGTCCAGGACCAGATAGCTTCACATATGAGTTCTACCAAGCATTCAATAAAGAATTAGTACAAATCTTGCTCAAACTCTTCAAAAAAACTGAAGAGGAGGGAAAGCTATCTAACTCAATCTATGAAGCCAACATCACCCTAATACCAAAGCCAGACAAAGATACTACAAGAAAAGAAAATTACAGACTAACCTCTTTAATGAATATAGATGCGAAAATTCTCAACAAAATACTTGCAATTTGAATATAGCAGCATATTAAAAGAATTATTCACCATGGCCAAGTGGGATTTAGTCCAGGTATGCAAGGATGTTTCAACACAAGAAAATCAATTAATGTATTACACAATATCAATAAGTCAAAGTAGAAAAACCACACGATCATCTCAATTGATGCAAAATAGGCATTTAACAAAATTCAACATCATTTCTTGGGGAAAATACTTCAAAGGATAGGAATAGAAGGGAGCTTCCTCAACTTGATGAAGGGAATATATGAAAAACTCACAGCTAACATCATACTCGATGGGGAAAGTCTGAGAGCTTTCCCTCTAAGAACAGGAACAAGACAAGAATGCCCACTGTCACCGTTGTTTTTCAACATTGTTCTGGAAGTTCTAGCCAGAGCTATTAGACAAGAAAAAGAAATAAAAGGTATCCAAATTGGAAAGTAAGAAGAAAAACTCTCACTGTTTGCAGATGACATGATACTATCTGTCAAAAATCCTGAAACATCTACAGCAAAGCTGCTAGAGCTAATAAATGAGTACAGAAAGTGGCAGGTACAAGATCAACATCCCCAAATCAGTAGGTTTCTATACACTAGTAATGAGCAATCTGAGGAGGAAATAAAGGTAAAAGTTCCATTTATAATAGCAGCCAAAAGAATAACTAAGGATACAAAGCACCTAGACAAAGAAACTACAAGATATTGCTAAGAGAAATCATGGGAGACCTAAAGAAGTGGAAAGGCTTACCATATTTATGGATTGCAAGACTAAATATAGTTAAGATGTCAATCATACCCAAATTGATTTATAGATTCAGTGCAATGCTAATTAAAATCCCAACAACTTACTTTGCAGAAATGGGAAACCAATAACTAAATTTATTTGGAAAGATAGGGTGTCTCAAATAGTTAAAAAAAAAAAAGCTCAAGAAAGAAAAATGAAGTGGAAAGTCTATACTGTTTGGCTTTAAAGCTCCAGTGGTCAAAATAGCATGGTATTGGCATAAAGATAGATATACTGAACAATGGAATTCAATTGAGTGTTCACAAATCCTCTCATCTGGACTTTGAGCTTTGATAAGACTGTCGAGCCAGCTCACCTGGGACAGAGCAGCCTCTTCAATAAATGATGTTTGTAGAAGTGGATATCTTCATGCGAAAGAATGAAATAGCATCCACAGATCACAAACTATACAAAGATTAACTCAAAATAAATCAAAGACCTAAACATTAGATTTAAGACCATAAAACTTTCAAAAGAAAATGTGGGGAAATATCTTACAAATCTTGTGGTAGGAGGTGATTTTCTGGACCTTACACCCACAGCATGAGCAATGAAAAAATAAATAGATAAATGGGATTTCCTCAAAATTAAACAGTTTTGTGCATCAAAGAACTTTGCCAGGTAAGTAAAAAGGCACCCAACGTAATGGAGACAATATTTGGAAACCACATAACAATAGGCAGAATATATAAACAGATTCTACAACTCAACAACAAAAAGACAAAAACCCCAATTAAAAAAAGGACAAAAGACATGAACAGACACTTCTCAGAAGAGGAAATACAAATGGCTAAAAAGTGCATGAAAAGATGTTCAACTTCACTGGCTATTAGGGAAATGCCAATCAAAACCACAGTGAGGTATTGCAAACCCACTAGAATGGCCGTTATTTTAAAAAAACAGAAAATGACAAGTGCAGGAGAGGATGTGGGGAAGGAGGCACACTTATCCACTGTGAGTGGGAATGTCAAATGGTACAGCTGCTCTGAAAGGCAGTTTGGTGGTTCCTCAGGAAGCCAAGTACAGAACTGCCATGTGATCCAGCAATCCCATTACTAGGTATATATTCAGAGAAACTGAAGGTAACAACACAAATGGACATTTGCACACCAATATTTACAGCAGCATCATTTACAATTGCCAAGAGATGGAAACAGCCCAAATGTCCTTCAATGGACAAGTGGCTAAACAAGCTGTGGTTTATACATACGATGGAATGTTATGCAGCTGTAAGACAGAATAAAATCATGAAGCATGTAACAATGTGGATGAAACTTGAGGGCATTCTGCTGAGTGAAATTAGCCAGAAACAAAACTATATGGTCTCACTAATATGAACTAACATTAATGAGTAAACTTTGAGAGTTCAAGTTAAGAACACAGTTTATCAGGAGATAGAGGGTAGAGATTGGACATTTGATGTTAAAGGAATACAGAATGTGCAACAGGGCTGACTGTAAGAATGCAGAAATGGATAGCACAGCACTATCTGATGTTAGCAGAGGAATATGTCACTGAATGAAGCTGAGCGTGAGCACGGTTGAGGGGGAAGGGCTGGCGGCACGTATGTAACCAGAAGGAAAGATAGAGGATAAAGACTGAGACGGTATAATTTAAGAATGCCTACAGTGGATGTGCTGGTTTGAAAGTAATATGCACCCCAGAAAAACCATATTTTAACCCAATCCAATCTTGTGGAAGCAGCATTTCTTTTAATCCTGATTCGATACTATAGGTTGGAATTTTTTAATTAAATTATCTCTACACCATGAGGTACCCAATTGTTTGTGTGACCTTTTGATTAGATGGAGATGTGACTCCACCCATTTCAGGTGGGTCTTGATAAATTTACTGGAATCCTTTAAAAGAGGAAACATTTTGGAGAACAACAGCACCAACAGAGAGAGAGAGCTGACAAAGATATCTGGAGCCCAGCAGATGTCACCATGAGATAGCAAGCAAGCCAGAACGTGGAGAGAGCCAAGGGAAACCAAGAGATGAAGAACAGCCCCAGAGAAGCAAAGTGAGGAACTCCCAGAGGAACAGAGGCTGAAAGCAACAGAGCCGAGGAGCAAGGGACCAGCAGATGCCAGCTGCAAGTCTTCGCAGCTGACAGAGGGGTTCCAGATGCATTGGTCTTCCTTAAATTAAGGTTGTCTTCCCTGGATGCCTTAGTTTGGACATTCTCATAAGCTTAGAACTTTAAACTTGTAATTTATTAAATTCCCCATTCCAATTCGGCTATATTGCATTCTGACAGCTTGCAAACTAACACAGTGGACAATGATGGTGATTAAATGCATAAATATAAAAACGTTTTCACATGAGGGAGAACAAATGAATGTCAACATTACAAGGAGTTGAAAATGGGATGGTATACAGGAAAAAGTACAATCAATGCAAACTAGGGTCTATAGTCAACAATAAGAATGCAATATGCTCCCACTGAACATAACAAAGGCATTATGCCAAATCTAAATGTCAACAAGTAGGGGAATGGGGGGGCATGGATTCTTTGCCCGGGGAAAGGAAATGTCTTCATATAGATTATGGCAATGAAGGCATGGCTATCTACTTAGGTTGGACTGTATCATGTGGGAATAAAACTGTTCACAAATGAACAGAATAAAACAAGTGTTAGAGAAAACGCAGAGAGAGACATGTACCTATTCACTGTTGGTAGGACAGCTGAGAAGTGCAGCCCCTCGGCGGGCAGTGTGGTGGTTCCACAGGAGGCTAGGGGTGGGGTTGCCATATGATCCTGCAACCCTGTTGCTCAGTATATACCTGGAGGAACTGTGTGTGGGGACAGGAATGGACATTGGTGCCTGGTGTTTACAGTGACAGCATTCCCAATTCACAATAGATAGAGGTGGTCTAAGGGTACAACGGCCGAGGGACAGAACCGGGAAATGTGCTGTTTTCAGACAATGGACTACCGAGTAGTTGCAAAAAGGAAAGAACCTGTGAGGCATTTCATTCTGACAATGAAATGTCAGAAACAAAAAGACAAATATTATCATGCCTCACTCATATGGACTAACTACAAATATACAACCTCGGAGAATTGAATTCAAGAGCATGGGTTATCAGGTTGGGGCCTATTGTAAGGGGTCCTAGATTGTAAGCTCTTATAGCAGTCACATCTATTCTTGAGTTGTAACTGTTATTTCTAAATTATGAGAAACTGAGTTATTTGTGTATAATTTGGTCATTTCCTGAAACTTCAAGTATTATGTGACACCTTTGTCTCAGAGTTAGAGCTCTGAAGCTATGAAAGTCACCATTACTGCATACAGCAATTGTTAAAAAGTTGAAAAAGTGATCAGACTTCCACTAGAGATATCAATGAAGCTGATCTGGATAGGACTAAGGTAAATCAAAATATAGAGTAAAGGATGATATGGTCCATATTTTAAAACTTCAATTTCAGTGTGAGATGAGACCAAGGAGGGAGATATTTATTTGGTGCAAAATTTATATTTTGGGTAGTGCATTATCTAATTTAATTTGTATGGTCAGTTTGGTTGAATACCATAATTACATGGAATCTTGAATAGGGCACCAGATCTTGTCGGTTTGTCCACATTAGTGTGATGCCCCAGTATATTCCAAAGTAATTTGGGCAGAGAATATAAAAGTATTTGCAAAGTCCCCTTCAGGGACTGGGGAGAAAGAAGGAAATATTTAACTTCCCCATCTGGGGAATTCCTCATATTTTCACAAGCGGTAGGGACAACAAATTCAATAAGCTGAGTCCTTGATCTTAGGGTTCACCCCTATGAAACTTATTCTTGCAAAGGAGAAGCTAAGCTTACTTATAATTATGCCTAAGAGTCACCCTCAGAGATCCATTTTTGTTGCTCGGATGTGGCCTCTCTTTCTCTCTGAGTCAATTTGGCAGGTGAACTCACTCTCTCCCCTCCTATGTGGGACATAACTCCCAGGGGTGTATATCTCCCTGTCAATGCGGGGCATGACTCCTGGGAATGAGCTGGGACCCAGCATCATAGGATTGAGAAAGCCTTCTTGACCAAAAGGAGGAAGAGAGAAATGAGACAAAATAAATTTTCAGTGGCTGAGAGATTTCCAACAGAGTCAAGAGGTTATCCTGGAGGTTGTTCTTATGCATTATCCCTTTTTAGTTTATGGTGTAATGGAGTAGCTGGAGGGAAGTAACTGAAACTGTTGAAGTTTTGTTCCTGTGGCCTTGATTCTAGAGAGTGATTGTATAGCTGTACAGCTTTTACAATGTGACCATGTGATTGTGAAAACCTGGTGCTTGATATTCCTTTTATTCAGCATATAAATAGATGAGTAAAAAAATTAAGGATAAAAAATAAAATAAATAAATAATAGGGGTGAGATAAGTGGTAAAATAAATTGGATAGATGGAAATACTAGTGGTCAGTGAGTAGGAGGGGTAAGGAGTATGGGATGTATGAGTTTTTTATTTTTGTTTCTTTTTCTAGAGTGATGCAAATGTTCTAAAAATGACCATGGTGATGAATACACAACTTTGTGATAATATTGTGAACCATTGATTGTTCACCACGTATGGACTGCATGTGTAGATAGCTCAATAAAAAATTTTTTTAAAAAGTCGGTGTTGCAGCCTGATTTCTTCTTGCCGCCCACAGTAAAATGCAGGAAGAGAGAAAAAAATGAGGGAAAGACTATTAAACAAAGAGGAAACAAACTTGATGATTTGAGAAGCTCTTGGTTTATCCACATCACAAAACATGCAAAAATTGGGAGGTGTGACCTGCGAAGGCTTGGACAGATCCCTAGGTGGGCGCGCCTGTCATGCGCAGGGTTCCGAGCAGCCCGGGTCCATGGACAGGTCCTGCGGCCAAAGGGAGAGACCCAGGAAGCACCACAGGCTGCCCTTGGACTCAATACCAAGCCAGGAGTGTCTGGGACAGGGCTGGGCAGGTGAGTCTTATCCCATACACGGCTGCCCGAAACAGGCACCATGACCTCTGGGTTCTGGGGAACTTGATATCGGCAGATATGCTGCCAGCAAGAGAGACAGAAGAGGAGGCTGTCGTATCTCCAAAGGTCCACCTGGGTGAAACAGACAGCAAAGCTGCAGAGCTGCACCCAGGCGTGCGGTTCACGAGACTGAGCCCAGCGGGGGGCCCTGGAGAAGCTTCCTAGACCTCGAAACCTAATGGGCCATCCTCGTTTTCAAGGCACTTGGAAAAGTGACTCCTTTTTTCCTCCCGTTGGGCTTGGAATGAACTGATGTTCCATGTTTATCCCTCCATTCTATTTCAGGGACAAATAGCTCGTTTTCTGGTTTCACTGCCCACAGATGGAGAGAATTTTTCCCAGGATGGGTCATATGCAGGTGTGGTGCCCACCCATCGTTTAGCAGATGAGTGATAGAAAACCCATTCCATATGCCAGGAAAAAGGAATAGAACATATGCTCAAAGAGTGAGGTTGTCCCTCAGCGCACACTCAACGCAATTTCCCGCACGGCTCCCTACCCAGAGCGACACTCAACACGTGGCTATGCTACTCTGTCTTAAGTGGTGATGTACAGACACGTAGAGCTCAGTATAAATGCAGACCCAACATTATAATCTTTATGAAGGCTCATCTTTTTAGGATAGAAATGAGGATCACAGTATTTTTTCTCATAAAAGCTGCAATCCCACATTTTAGTAAAGTTATTCTCATCACCCATTAGCTCCAAGTCATTTACCTGTACATTTTAGATGACTATAGCCTCGTAGGAGATGAATGAGGTGCCGTGACTGGGGTGGTACGATCCCATTTCACAGGAGGAAAAGTTCTCAGAGGAGGGACGAGCTTACCCTGGAAGCACTAAAAGCAGACCCTGACTTAGGGACAGCACATGTCTGTCCAGCAACTGCCATCTTTTTCTCTTGTGACCTTGACTGACATTGCCACTGGTCCCCACCTTCAAGGGACTTGATGCTGATAGGTTGGAAATATTTCATTACACAGAGCATCTTCATTAGGTAGTGAAACAATAAAACTTCAAAGTTATTATATTATACTGTATCCACAAATGGCATGATTACAAACCAGTCCCTAATTTGAGAATTCCAGGGAGTTCAAAGAGGTCAGATGTTTAATTGAAATGGAATATTTAAGCTAAATTGCTAGCGCACTGCTTCAATATTATTGAAGTACTAATAAATACATTAAAAGACTGTTAGCAAAAGTACTTCCTGCTGAAGAATGATCATCCAAAGAATAACATTAGCTCATTTTGTAATATACAGAGAATGTTGTTTCAAACTAATTAAATGCCATGCATTTTTGATAGCACTTAACAATATGTGGTTAATTATTATTATGCAGGGTTTGTTCTATAGCATTAATTATGATGAACTCATTTGGCTTTTATAAAAATAGGAAATGCGTTCTTTTGGGGAGGTACAGTGCTTATGGTGTTTTTTTATAATTAGATTTAAATTAATAAACTTTAGGATTGTATTAAAAAAACAGTTTTCTAAATAGGTTCTAACATTGAGTCAAAAATATATTCTAGGGAATAATCTTTGTAAGTTTGGCATCTTTATATGATGAAGTCCATTCTATGTTAAAAAGCATTGATGTAAATCATCGTGAGAAATGTGAAAATGAATGGATTCACCAGCTGGTCCCACAGACCCTGTATTACCAGGGTAATTTGGATAATTTCTGATGAGGGTAGCCCTGTCTCAGTGACTTCTTTCACTTTGTGACTCTCCGGGAGAGACACAGGAGGCCCCATGCCCTTGTGAGGGTCAAGCTCACACCTGCCTCAGGCTCCACCCAGGAGGGTCGGAGCCTGCAGCACAGGGCCATGCCCAGGCGGCCGGTGGCCTGCCCAGGGGATGCCCGATGGCCTTCCTGAGGCCACCTGATGGCCTGCCCAGTGGATGCCTGATGGATGCCCAGTGGCCTGCCCATGTACTGCCTGATGGCCCACAGAGGGGTTCAGACATTTGTGTTTTCCAGTGTGAGCAATGCACATGGTGGGTGGGGGCAGTTGGAGGGCAAATGGGCACGTGGCCTTCGTAGTGTGAAAGAGATGTTCTCAAGGTAGGCTGAGATGTTGGCTGCATGATGCTGGAAATTTACTAAAAATCACTGAATTGCACATTTAAAATGAGCAGTCTTTATGACCTGTGAAATCTACTTCTGTAAAGCAGTTAGCAAAGCCCGCGAGGGGTGGATATGTGAACAGCCCCCACGCTTCCCACTCCATGCCGCCTCCCTGCTCTCTTCTCCCCCTTGTTCGCCTCCTTCCCGGCAGGAGAAGGCCCGGGTGCCGCACAGTCTTCAAATCTGCGCTCCTGGAATGCCAGGTTCCCGGAGAACACGCGGCACGGAGATGGAGCTGCGCCCCGGGGGACGCACGCATTCTGTGGTGTATGAGTGGCAGTGGGAAAGGTCCCTTTATTTTGACCCAAGTCTTGTCCTCATGCTTTTTCTTTCAAGCCGTCTTAGGCTTGGGCGGTGTATAGTGTAATTAAAGGTTAGTTATTTCTAGCAATTCACAGTATAACGAAGCTCCTGTCA
>PVIY010040314.1:0-22458 GCA_004026745.1 Myrmecophaga tridactyla
GGGGGCAGAAGGTAAGGGCTGTACAACCATTATCAGAGATCAAGGCAGCTGGATTAAAGTTCAGAGATTTCAGGTATTTCCCTGTCTACTCCAATATACCAGAAAGCAAAAAGGAATATTTATATCAAAATCATCCCTTAAATGCTGATTTCTTGGTTACAAAGCTATGAGTAATGTTCCTTTCATATTCTTTCATTATATTTTCTCCCTTATAGTTTTCTAATATTTTCACATTTTCTTTCAGTGTAATTCAACTGAAACTTACACTTCCTTTATCTTTTTTTCTTATTCTATTTGGGATTAATATTGTTCAGTGTTGACAAAATGAGTTCAATATTGTTTATCCCACCCACACCTACATGTCTCTAGGGAACACTGAGTTCTAAAATATATCTATCCTGTAGGGTACACATATTTGCCAGATTCACCCAGACATTTTCAACTACCTGCAAGAAAATTTCGCATGTAGCTACAGTATTTGGCAATGACAGAGGACATTGAAAAGGAGCTGAGGATTTGAAAAATATTAAGATTTATTTGATAATGTAGAATCATTCTTTTCTCTCCAAATTAAACTTTCATTTTAATTAGCTTTCTAAGTAATTACTTTAAATAATTTTGTAAGAAATGCTATAGGAGATATAGAATAATGACATTTTGGCAGAATGAATATCAGGTTGCAATTAGTGCAATCGTAGGCTGACAAGCACAAATGCACAATCAAAACACACCATTCCCTGGGCTTGCCTGTGCAAAAAAAAAAAGAGAAAAACACCAACGCAATAAAGACTGGGACAATGTGAACACAAGTACGATATAACAGGTACATGGGCCCAATTGCCTCATGTCCCAGTTGGGTGATCCTGGACAGTTTGAATGCCTACAGAAGAAAGCAATAAAGAATGATGGGAAACATGAAATTCTGTCAAACAACTTACTGAAGGAGTTTGATATATCTAATGTAGAGATTGGGTCACAGTAGCTTTTGCCAGACACCTAAAGATCTGTCAGGTGTATGAGAAACTAGATTTAAATTTTGTTATAACACAGGAAGTATAAAGGACCATGGATGGGAATTACAGTGAGGCAGATTTTGGCATAATATTTGGAATAAATCTCTAGCAAGCCAACTCTCATTAATTTAACATTTGAAAACCCACAATTAAATCACGATGTAATACATATGGAACTATTGTTATGGTCAAAGTGCTATAAAATCACAAAGAGAGATCAGAAGTGGGTTTGAGTACTACACAGGGCAGGGGATAGACAGCCAGCAAAAAAGGCTGTGCTTTTAGTTGCATTATGAAAGTTGACATGTGACAGGTGACAGAGATGCAGAGACACCCAAGGCTGAGACTGCAGTCTGAATAAAACTTATTTGAGCTGTTGAACATCAGAATGTTTTGTCTCAGGACAGAGAAGGGTATTTGTCTCAGTGTCTTCATAGCAACTTGGTGGAGATGCCATAGAGATTATGTAAAATTAGACTAAATATCCTTTAGTAGTATATTAAACAAAGAGAATCCGTGATTTCTCTGGTAAAATGAGTACCTTGCCTTCTCCCCAGCAGTGCCACATTTCTTTCTCTCTTCCAATTATTGCCACGATTTGCCAAGTTCCACTAGTTTTTTCTATGTTTAAATGGGGTAAATGTACTTCTTTTTTGGAATGTTCCTTGAAATACACCCTAGAGTTCAGTACAACTTCAGAAAACCTCATTTTTTTCGCCACCTGAATTAAAATTAGATTCTGAAGAAATACAACCAAGTATTTTCCTTGTGCATCAGCATAATCCCATCTTCTGCCTCCAGAATGGATACAATCTTTTTAAAAATTAGAGATGTGGAAAACACCATTGCAGAGTGAGGTCCATACTTGTTTCAAAGTTCTTTACAAACCACTTCTCTGAACAATTCCTCAGGTCTAGCAAACAGGCCTAATTATCCCACAGCACAACAACCACTCTTGCCTGTCTGTCTTTGCCTTGTTTGACTTCTCACCCCTTATCAATTTCTGTTAGTTAACCTTCAAGACCCAGATCATATCCCTAAACTTTATTATGTTTCCTCTGTGTATGTCCTTACACATATCTTTAAATCCACTGGGAAATTATCCATTTCCTTTTAGTATGTTGTAAATGGTTCTGCCTTATCTTATATCTCGTAGCTTGACTTGTCATTTAATGAATAGACCATGCCTCCCCAACTATTCTCAGTACTCCTTGAGGGTCTAATTTATATCTATTACTCAAGGTGCTTAACAAAATTCTTTGTGTAACTATTATTCAATGAATTGTTATTGGTAGGCTAGCTGGAAGACTGGATATTTAAATAGAAAATTTTCTGTCTAAAAGAGGAATATATAGGAAAAAGGAAATTTGAGTCAGAGAGAAAAGTTTAAAATGCTCCTTACAGAAACCTAAAACAAAAGAAATTCAAAGAGGGCCAGCATAGGATTAGATAGTGTCTGGTGTTAAATCTATGTACTTGTATCACTGGGTATTTTGCTGTGTGAAATGCCAAAACTGTCTTCTGTTTCTCTGTTGAGCAGTTACCCCTGGGAAGAATTCTTTCCCTTTAAATCAAAAACAAAGCCTATACTGGCTGCTATATTCTGGGGCACAGCTTGCCTTGAAAATAGAAGTTAGGCTACCTGAAACTATTCTATGGGAAATATCTGAGCACAAAGAGAGATAAAAGGGAAAGTGAAAGGCCTGAGGTTGCATTAGGAATGAATGCAGGGATGATGGATGATGGGCCCTGAAATTAGGTCCAGTCATCTGGGGAAAGGCAGTGCTGGCTGAGCCTGAAAAGTGAATTTAGAAGAGACAAGTCTGTTATGATATCCAGATATCCAATGACTGAGGGGAACCCAAATATTCCAGCTTTATCCCTACAACTAAATGAGGGTTGAAGGAAGACCTCCAAAAGGGCAGATTCATAGAAGATGGGTCTTACAAATGAGGTCATTTCAGTATATTACTATGGTAAAGGGTCCAGACCCAAGATAAAAAAGACATTGCTAAAGAATCAAACTACCTTTTCTATACTTTCCTCTCTCACCTATCAGTTCTTTTCAAAATATGTGTATAATCTGTAAGTGGTATTATGACTTGTACTGATAGGGTTTCTGCCCCAATTTTTCAAAGGTTTTACATGACAATGTTTCACAGGGTGGCCTGAATCTGTCTATGCAACCAGGTTTCATTCCTTAGAAAATTCAGCCTGAGGAACGTTAAGCTTAGAGCTCTCTTTGGTGCTGAAACTTTTCTACTAGAACCATACAACCACCTTGAAATCCGACAGGCCTGGCTGACTCTGACTGGGCAATCAATTTAATTCAACGATGCTCAATTCAATTCAACTCTATTCAGCAAGGTTTATTGTTAGGTGAAGCATTTCTGAGGCTGCTTGTGAGAACTTAATGAAAATAAGCTACATACAGACTTTATTCAGAATGCTTAAAATGTAAAAGAGGAGACAAACATATCAACAACCAGCAGTCCTGACAAACAGAAAGACTTGTGCCTTTAAGAAGACTTAAGTAACTAGTAGGGGGAGCTGAGAATAAATTATTAATTCTGACTGGAGATAACAGAAAAAGGCTTCATGGATGACAGGGAATTTAAGGTGAGGTTTAAAGGACACGTAGGATTTTTTTTTTTTTTTAGCAAGGGAAACAGCTTTTAATCAGAAGGCACAGGCTGGCTCTACACATCTACATCTGGAATTCTGAGAATTTGGGCTTGTAGCCTGTGGCTTTATGTTGATGGACTGATTAATTTATTTTTTAAAAATATATATTTTGAGTGATTCATGTGTGCCACAAATCACATACTGGAGACTTATCATACAGTGCTTCTGCTATATCCTATCTATTTCTTCTCACTTTGGCCAGAATTTTTTATACTATCTTAATATACAAAATGTGAGAATCAATTTATCCACTGAAGGAAATGGTATGGTAAAAACGTACATATTTTTGTTTAAAAGGATAAAATGATGCGTAATCATCATAAAGATATTTTGGCAGAAAAAGCATATTTTCTCCAGCAAAATAACTAATTTTACTCCTGTGGTTTTTATCCATAATGAATATTTCTCTGTACCTTTGAAAACTAAACACATTGGATAGAAAAATCCCAAGCAAACTTAATACATAACAAAATAGTATTACTCATTTTTCTAAAAGCACCTTTTTTTAAAAGAGAAGTTGTGGATCTATGGAACAATCATGAATAAAATACAGGATTCCCCTTTCTTTATTAACAGAAAGTCACACAGGCTACAAGCCCAGATTCTCAAAATTCCAAGTGTTAATACATGTTTTACAATTGCTGTGGTACATTTGTTACAATTGATGAAAGCATGTTTTAACAGTTACTATTTTATAACTACTGTTAACTATATTCCATAGTTTAACTCAGATTTCACCATTTGTGTTTTTCTGTTCCATGAATATTAAAAAAAAATTATTCTAGTACCACATATATAACATAACTTTCCCCCTTTAAACTACACTCAGATATATAAGTATTGTTAATGATTTTGATGGTTGGGTTCTGGTGTCTGCTTGGCCAGGTGATGGTGCCCAGCTGTCGGGCCAGGCAAGCACTGGCCTAACTTTTACTGCAAGGATATTTCACGGCTGTTAGATAAACAAGGAGGCTGATTTATTAAATTATGACTCAGTTGATTGCAGCTGTGGCTGATCACATCTACAAGCAAGCAAGGGCATGTCTTCTGCAAACTCCATAATCCAAGCAGCTGAATTTGATCCAATCGGTTGAAGACCTTTAAGGGAGAAGAGAATTTTCACTGCTTCTTCAGCCAGTGAGCCTCTCCTGTGAAGTTTGTCCAGACCCTTCATCAGAGTTGCCAGCTTCACAGCCTGCCCTGTGGATTTTGGACATTTGCATTCCCACGGTTGTGTGAGCCACTTTTACAGACCTCATATTTATAGTTATCTCCTGTTGGTTCTGTTTCTTTAGAGAACCCTGACTAAATCAATGATGCACACAATGCTGTGCTGCCATCACCATCATCTATGACCAGAACATTTCAATTTTCTAATTAAGAACTCTGTGCAATTTAAGCCTTGACTCTCTATTCCCTAACTTCACCCCACCTTCTTGTTATCCTATATTCTCGGTTGCAAGTCGGCAGGTTCGCTTACTCAAATTCATTCATATCAGTGAGGTCATAATATCTGTCCTTTTTTGACTTAATATTATGTGTCTTCAAGGTTCATCCATGTTGTCACATGTGTCAGAAATTCCTTCCTTCCTATGGCTGAATAATTTTCCAGTATTTGTACATAGCACTTCATTGGATGATGTACACTTGGATTGTTCTCATTTTTTTTGGCAATTGTGAATAACGCCACTATAAACATCAATCCATATACAAATATCTGTTCTAGCCTGTGCTTTCAATTCTTTTGGGTATACACCTTGAAATAAGATTGCTTAGTCATATAGCAATTCTATACTAAATTTTCTGAGGAACCGCCAAACTGTCTTCTACAAAGGCTGCCTCATCTTACATTCCCGCCAGCAATGAATGAGTATTCATATTTCTCCACATCCTCTCCAACACTTGGAATTTTCTGTTTTTGTTTCCTTAAATAGTAGTAATCCTAGTGGGTGTGAAATGGTATCCCACTGGAGTTTTGATTTGCACTTCTCTAATGGCTAACACTGTTGGGCATATTTTTGGTACTTTTCGGTCCTATCTATATTTTTTCTATGGAGAAATATCTATGCAAGTCATTAAATTGGGTCATTTGTGTTTTGTTGTTGCATTGAAGGATTTTTTTAATATCTATTCAAAATATCAAGCCCTCAACAGATATGTAGTTTCCAAGTATTTTCTCCTATTCTGTTGGTTGTCATTTTACTTTCACAATAAAGTTCTTTATTGCATAAAAGTATTTTAATTTTGATCTGTTTTTTATTCTTTTCATGCTTATGCTTTGGGTGTAAGTCTAAGAAATCATTGTCTAACATAAAATCCTGAAAATTCTTCCCTATATTTTCTTTGAGAAGTTTGATAGTTCAGGTCTTATATTTAGGTCATTGATCCATTTTGAATTCATTTTTCTATATGGTGTGAAATGGAAATCCTCCTTGATTCTTTTGCATAAGAAGATCTAGTTTCCCCAGCACCATTTGTTGAAAGATTGTTCTTTCCCTGTTCTGTGATCTTTTATCCCTGATTCAAAAATCAATTGATAATAGGAGTGTTTATGTTTTGAAGCTCTTATGTACCCCAGAAAATATGTTCTTAAAGCTAATCCATTCCTATGAGTGTGGATGCATTGTAAGTAAGATATTTTGTTGAGAGGATCTTAAGATGAGATGTGACCTACCTCATTCAGGATAGGTCTTAATCCTCTAACTGGAGTCCTTTATAAGAGGATAAAAGACACAAAGAGAAAAGCCAGAGAAACTGAGAGAGAAGGACCACAGAAAACAGAGAGAAGGCAGAGAACTACACAGGAAGCCACTGAAGCCAAAAGCTGGAAGCAACTAAACCTGGGAGAGAAGGGAAAGTCCAGCAGACATCACTGTGGGCCTTGAGGATCACCAGTATTTGGTTTTCAAGGAGAAAGCATCACTTTTTGATCCCTTGATTTGGTCATTTTCATAACCTCAGAACTGTAAACTTGTAAGTTAATAATTCCCCATTGTAAAGCCAATTCATTTCTGGCAAATTGCATTTTATCAGCTATAGCAAGCTAAAACAGTTTTAAATTTGATCTATTTGTCCATAAGTCTGTCTTTGTGCCAGTACCTGCTGTTTTCATCATTGTGGCATTGTAACAAGTTTTAAGATCGGAAGTGTGCATTCTCCAACATTGTTCTTTCTCAAGATGGCTTTGGCTTTTTGGGGCCTCTTACCTTTCCATATAAATGTGATGAACAACCATTTCTACAAAGAAGGTTGCTGGAATTTTCAGTAGGACTCTGTTGAATCTTTGCATTGCTTTTAGGAGGATTGACATCTTAACAACATTTAGTCTTGCACTTCATAAATATGGAACGTCCTTCCATTTATTGAGGTCTTCTGAGTCTTCTTTTAGCAATGTTTTGTGGTTTTCGGTGTATGAATCCTTTACATCCTTGCTTAGACATATTCCTAGATATTTGAATCTTTTAGTTTCTACTGTAAATGGATATTTAAAATGCCTTCTGATTCTGCTTATGAATAGAAATACTGATTTCTTCTTCTGATTGTTAGTTGCTTGTGTATAGAAACACTACTGATTATTGGGTATTGATCTTGTACTTGTCTACTTTGCTGAAAGCATTTATTAGCTCTAGGAGCTTTGTCATGAATTTTTCAGGATTTCATCTACATAAGATCATGTCATTTGCATGTCATAAGGAAAGTTTTACTTTTCCTTTCCAATTTGGATGACCTTTATTTCTTTTTTCTGTCTAATTACTCTGGCAAGAACTTCTGGTACAATACTGAATAACAGTGGTGACAGTGGGGTACTTGTTTTTCCCCTGATCTTAAAGGCAAAATGTTTCAGTATTTCACCATAATTTATGATGTTAGCTATGGGGTTTTCATAGATGTCCTTTATCATGTTGAGGAAGTTTCCTTCTATTCCTACTTTTCTAAGTGTTCTTATCAAGAAGGGGTTCTGGATTTTGTCATATGTCTTTTTTTTTTTTTGCATCAAAGGGGAGGATCATGTGTTTTCCCACATCATTTGGTTAATATGGTTTACTGGTTTGAAACTGTTGGGTACACCAGAAAAGCCATGTTCTTTAATCCTGATTCAATATTGTTGGGTGAAGATCTTTTTGGTTAAATTGTTTCCATGGAGATTTGTCTCCATCCATTCAAAGAGGGTCACCTACTGGAGTCCTTTAAGAGAGAATAATCTTGGAAAAAGCTTCAGAGCTGACACAGAGACAGGGAGGTTTGGAAATGCAGAAAGAAAATATCCCTAGAGAATGTGTTTGAAACCAGAAGCCAAAGGGACAGCAGACATGAGCCACATGCATTCGCAGATCAGCCTTTCTTCAGAGTCAAGGTATCTTTCTCTGGATATCTTAGTTTGGACATTTGCTAGGCCTTAGAACTATAAACTTGTAGCTTAACAAATCTCCTTTACAAAAGTCAACCCATTTCTGGTATATTATTCTGGCAGCTTTAGCAAGCTCTAACAGATTTGGTACCAGAGAGGTGGTGTACTGTAGTTTGCAAATATAAAACATGTTGGAATGGCTTTTTAAATGGATAAGGGGAGGATTCTAGAAGAATTGTGAGATGGTGAATAGAAAAGGCCTGAATTGCTTTGAAGAAAATGCTGTTAGAAATTTGGAATCTAAAGATACTTCCAACAAGACCCTAGACAGAAATGAGGAATGAGTCATTGCAAACTGGAAGGAAGGCAATCTTTCTTTTAAAGTGGAAGAGAGTTAGTCAAAATTATGTACTGGTATTAGATGGAAGGGAGAATTAAAAAGCCATGAGCTGAGATACTTAGCTGAAGAGATTTCAACTAAATGTGGAAAGTGCAGCTTAGTTTTTCCTTGCAGCTTATAATGAAAGTTAGGAGGAAAAGGATAAGTTGAGAACTGAACTGTTGGGTACAAAGAAACGAGAAATTGATGGTCTGCAAAATTCCTGGTTTCCAGAAAGTGGGACCACAGTGAATAGAGCCCCACATGAGGATTTAACCAAACATGAAACCAGTCAGACATTTCAGAAGAAGCCAGGATTGGAGATAAAGTTATCCTGGAAGGATTTGTAGAAAGACCTATATTCTGATGGCTTTGATCTCTGTGTGCTACATGGAAAGCCAACAAGTTTTTAGTGAGGTCTGTAGAAACAGAACCACTGCCAATCTGGATTAAAAGGGACAGAAAGGGACAGATTGAAGGAAAAGTTACTTCAAAGAGAGAACCATGGACAGTAAAGTCTGGAGCCAGGAAATCTCAGGCCAGAACAGCAGCCTCACCCATATATATGTGGAGAAGGTGAGTTTGCCCTGTAAACAGAGGACAGGCCTTCCGCTTTGTTGCTAAGCAAGAGTTTTGTCCCCTATGCCTCAGAGGGTGGACCACATTCTCTGAGAATTTGGGGGAGCCTGGTGATTGCACCATTGTTCTAAGGGGGTTGAACATGTGCCCCAGAGCTGGCAGAGAGCCCAGGTGCTGCCCCAATGCTTAGAGAAAGTGGAGCTAAGAGAAAAGTACTTCCACAAATGAGTCCCAATGTTGTAACCCTCATCCCAGGGTTTGGGGATATCAGTGCCACTGTGCTGGCCTTTTGAAAGAGTGGGGCTGCTACTTTTTAAAGACCTGAGGATAAATGACTCTCAGAATTTGAAATCTGATGGATTTTGCCTCTGCAGGTTTTTGGAACTGTTTGGATCCAGTGACCTCTGTTTTCCTTTAGATTTCTCCCTATGGCAATGGGAACATGTATCCTATGATGGTCCCTCCTTTGTATATTAGAAGCAGATAACTTGTTCTGAGTTTCACAGGTCAACAGCCAGTGGAGAATTTTTTTTGCCTTAGAATAGACCATGCCTATAACTGACTTTGATGAAATTCTGTATTGTTTTTGCTTTTTTTTGCTAAATTGTATGATATTTGTATTGTTACTGAAGTGGTTTAAGACTTTCGTGATATTGTGATGGAATGCATTTTATATATGGGAAGAACATACTTTTTTGGGGCCCAGAGGATGGAATGTGCTAGTTTGAAACTGTTATGTGCCCTAGAAAAGCCATGCCTTTTGATCCTGATCTGATCTTGTGGAGAGAGCTGTGTTCTGTTAATCCTGATTCCATATTGTAGAGTGAGATCTCTTGATTAGGTTGTTTCCATGGAGATGTGATACTCCTAATTGTGGGTGTGACCTTTTGATTAGATGGAGATGTGACTCTGCACATTCAAGGTGGTTCTTAATTAGTATATTAGCATCCTTTAAAAGGGGAACTATTTTGGAGATAGCTCAGAGCAACAGGGGAAACATTTTGGAGAAAGCTTAGAGCCAGCATAGTCATAGACAATTAGAGATGCTTGGAGTGCTGACAGAGAGAGAGCACGTGCCAACACATGGATGTTTGGAGATACAGAGCCCAGCAGATGTCACCGTGTGCCTTCCATGAGATGCTAAGTAAGCCCGAACCCAGAGTTTTGCCTGGAGAAGCTAAGTGAAGGCCCCCAGTTGCTTAGAGAGGAAGCCATTGGAACGAGAAGCTGGAAGCAACAGAACAGGGAACAAGGACAAACAGATGCTGGCCACATGCCTTCCCATGTGACAGACAGAAGCCTTTTATTAGAATCAAGAAAGGGATTTTCTGGATCCCTTAGTTTGGATTTTTTTTGTAAGGCCTCAAAACTATAACTTGTAACTTAATAAATACCCTTTATAAAAGCCAAACCATTTCTAGTATATTGCATTCTGGCAGCTTTAGCAAACTAAAGTAGGTTTTGTTACCAGAGAAGTGGAGTGCCACAATTTGCAAATATCAAGCATGTTGGAAAGGCTTTATACATGGATAAGGGAGGGATTCTGGAGGAATTGTGAGAAGGTGTATAGAAAAGGCCTGAATCTCTTTGAAGAGACTGCTGGTAGAAATGTGGAATCTGAATATACTTCCAACAAGGCCCAAGCCAAAAATGAGGTATGTGTCATTTGTAAACTGGAAGGAAGGTGATCCTTATTTTAAAGTGGTAGAGAATTTGGCAAAATTAAGTGCCAGTATTGGATGGAAGGCAGAATTTGAGAGTGATGAACTTGTATATTTAGCAGAAGAGATTTCCAGGAGTTCAAATATCACTCTACTTCCCAGCAAACAGAACTTCTCCATTTCTGAGGTGTGTAAAGCAGGAAAGCCTTTGCCCTAGGCCATGCACCTCAGTTGCTTCTTACACTGTTTTTCTAGTTCAAGCTGCTTTTGCTTGGAGGGCAAATTCCAGAAGGGGTAATCAAAAGAGTTTCCCAAGTCAGTCCTTCCCAACTGGAACAAGGCCAGGGACCCATGAAGACAGTACAGATTGGATCCAAACTGCCCTGGAGATGGCATAAGTTAGGGGCCAACTAGGGCAACAGAAGCTTCTTCCACTGCTCCCCAAAGCTGCTCTTTCTTGACCTGCCCAGCAAATGTATCTCTGGGGAATGTTGCTGTCTTTAAGTCTCCTCCACTGCCTTGACCTGGAAGGGTTAGAACAATGGTCACCTTGAGAACTGTGTCCCAAGTGATCTGTTGTCACTAATCAAAAGCTGTGATTAGCGATCAGCCTGTGCCTACCTCATATTTTGAGAATGTGAAATTTTATGTCCTTTTCTTACTCTCACAAGCTACATTGAGGCTATACCCCAATATGGGATGCTGCAAAGGTGGGGAATGGGTGCTGGTAACCACCACAAAGAAAGTGTAATTTACCAGTCTCTTCCTTTGCTCTTCTTTGGATGCTGTGTAGTGGTATACTGGACTCTGGGAATTTGAAATAGTTGAATCAGAAAGTTCCTTCCCGTTTAATAATTATTCTGCTGCAGGGACTGTTTCCCGGAACTTCCCATTCTGCCATCATCTCATAATCCTTTACAAAGCATCTTTAATTTAGACACCTAAAGAAGAGAGATACTATATCTAGATTTTATAATTTTCCTCTTACTCTTTCTATTTCAGTTTAGATGTAGAGATAGACTGATAGATAGACAGACAGACAGAGGGTTAGATACAGAGGTCAGTAGATACAGATAGATAAACAGATATTAGACAGATAGATATAGATAGATGCATAGGATATACACCCACTTATGATTAACAGAACACTTTTGCAAATTTGTGAATATGGGACATTCTCTTAAAACTTTGTGATGTATCAAATATTTTGTCTTTAAAATAATAAATTCTTCAGCTGAAAGTTAACATAAAAAATTAAGAATCAATGACTTTGTCGGGGATTCAATATGCACTTATATGAGACAAAGGAAAAGTCTCAGACTGATTATATTTGATAAAATTTCATAAAGCTCTCTTGCTCTCCCCACCAGCATACTCACCCACCATCATAAAAGAAGCCTATAATCCCTAAATGATGCCGATCATTTAGAAGGGAAGGCTCTAGTGAGCTGAGTTAGTTATCAATGATAAAGAAAAGACACTGGATCTTGAAGTTAAAGTCAGGAGATAGGAAATTGTGGGGATTGGAAAACATTAATGAAACTGGTGGTGTCGATGCAAAAGCTGTGCCTGTGGAGGTAATATGAGACAAAGCTCATGGGGTGGGATGAGTGGGTGCTGGCCATAGAGAACCCTGGACATTTGTAGCAGTGATGTTTGGACTCCATCCTGAAGACAGTGAGGGCAAGTCCTTGTTTGAATTGTCCACAATCTGGACATACGTGTTTTTCCTTTTTATATGATAATCTACAGTAAGAATCATAACCTTCAATTTAATAAAGGATTAAAAATGTAATGTGTTGTCTACCCTGCACTGAATAATATGAAAAATTGTGCCTGGAGCAAAACGTAAAATTTCCACATATATTAGATTTTTTTTTCAGGGCCTAGTGGTTCATTTCCTGACTCAATTCTTTTTACAATTACACTTACAGCCAGAAAAGAGAGTAGACTAAGAAGTTTCTAAGCCTTGGATTCTAGAAATACAGAAGGTATTTATTTCAACCCCAGGAAGCTTTGTATTACAAAACCAGCAATGGTGGTGGTTATTTATTTGCAAACTTCACTGTGATTCAGTATTTGCAATGCTGGCTTCCAGTTAGCATCTCGGGTTATGGATGGCTCAAGACCTAGCAAAATGGTGAAGAAATATGTAGTCTTAAGCAGTGTTTATTAAATTTTAATGTTCATATGACTCCTCTGGGTATCTTGGTTAAAATGCATTTTCTAATTCATTAAATCTGGGCAGGTTTGAGAATCTTAATAAATAACTAATGAGCTCCTAGATGATGCTGGTGCTTCTTACCCATGGATTACCTTAAGTAGCAAGGATCTGGGTGGCAGGAGAAGGGCCTGTAGAGAGGGAGGGAGAGAGAAATCAGTGTGAGAGAATTGATAGTTCATTCTCCAGCTATGTGAATCTTCTAGATGAACTGTTTAACTCTTGGGAGTTTTAAATTCCTCTTTTCAGGAAGAGAAAAATACAGAAAAATCTGATCATACATTGTGATATAAGACAATATATGTCTCTTGAAACTTTTAAACTACATTTATTAGTTCTGTGCCTTAATATAAAGACAAAAAGGTTAGTTTTCAACTCTACTTAATGAAATCCAAGCTAGCAGGAATGATTAAAGTATAGAATTTAATATTCTTCTTTGGAAAAAGAGGATTAAAAGAAGGAGGATACTTATCAAAAATGTTAGCAGCCAGAGCTAAACATACACTGGGGGGAGATGAGAGAGCAAATATATCAGCAAGATTACCATATTTTCTAAGAAATAACTTGATATGACCCATTTCCTATTTTGTTTGGCATTTGTCTGAACCACACAGTCAATATAATTTCAGACATTTTGAATGCTGCCTACAAGTACTTTACAGTTTTTCAAGTCTCATGTTGAATGTACATTTCTGAGAATTTAGCTAAATATAAAAAGTCCAAGCAGATTAATTCTTTTTTAAGGTTTTTTAAAAATATATTTTTATTGATAAATCTTAACACACAAACATTTCATACATGGTGTAAAATCAGTGGCTCACAGTATCGTCACATAGCTGTGTATTTATCATCATGATCATTTTTTAGAACATTTGTATCACTCTAGAAAAAGAAATAAAAAGAAATAAGAAAAAAACTCATACTTACATACCCCTTACCCCTCCCTCTCATTGACCACT
Organism: Myrmecophaga tridactyla; assembly: GCA_004026745.1. Classification (NCBI taxonomy): domain Eukaryota; kingdom Metazoa; phylum Chordata; class Mammalia; order Pilosa; family Myrmecophagidae; genus Myrmecophaga; species Myrmecophaga tridactyla. The sequence continues at coordinate 13,846 of PVIY010040314.1, forward strand.
AGTATATCCATTTACCCAATTTAATTTAACCTTCATCCCCCCCATTATTTGTTTATTTTTTATCCATATTTTTTACTCATCTATCCATATCCTAGATAGAAGGAATATCAGACACAAGGTTTTCACAATCACACAGTCACATTGTAAAAGCTGTATTGTTATACAATTGTCTTCCATAATCACACAGCGCTCGATATTTTCAGGTACTTCCCTCTATTCACTTCAATGCACCATAAACTAAAAACGGATATCTATATAATGCATAAGAATAACCTCCAGGATAACCTCTTGACTCTGTTTGAAATCTCTCAGCCACTGAAACTTTATTTTGCCTCATTTTTCTCTTCTCCCTTTTGGTCAAGAAGACTTTCTCAATCCTTCGATGTTGGGTCCCTTCTCATCTCAGGATTTCTGTCCCATGTTCCCAGGGAGAATTTATACCCCCTGAAGTCATGCCCTACATTGTTGGGGGGTAGGAAGGGGAGGACAGTGAGTTAACTTTCCACTTTGGCTTAGTGCGAGAGGCCACAAATGAGTTACAAAAGAGGTTCTCTGGGGGTGCCTCTTAGGCCTAATTTTAAATAGGCTTAGCCCATCCTTTGCAGGAATAAGTTTCATAATGGCAAACCCCAAGATTCACCTATTGATTTGGTTGTCCCCACTGCCTGTGAGAATATCAGACATCCCCCAAATGGGGAAGTTAAATATTTTCTCCTTTCTCCCCAGTGCCCCAAGGGAACCTTGCAAATACTTCTTTATTCACTGCCCAAATTACCCTGGGATATATCGGAGCATCACACTAACCCGGACAAACCAAAAAGATCACGCCTTATTTAAGACGCCATGTACTTATGGTGTTCAACTAAACTGACTACACAAGCTAAATTAGATAATGCACTTCCCAAAATATAGTTTTGCACCAAATAAACATCTCTCCCTTTGGGCTCACACAGAAGTTGAAGTTTTGAAATGTTGGGGATACCATCCTTTACCCTGTAAAGGTAAAGGATTTACCTTAGTTCTATCCAGACCAGCTTCATTCATATCTCTACTTGAAATTAGATCCCTTTTTCAAATTTTTGAACAGTCCCTTTATGGGGTACTGCTGACTTTCACTGCTTCAGAGCTCTAATCCTGAGTCTCAGGTGTCACATAAATACCTGAAGTTTCTGGGAACGACCAGGTTATAAACAATCAGCTCAGTACAAGCAGATTAATTCTTATCCCTATTGGTTTCCTTTTAAAATTATGGTGAAGTCAAGCTGTGTTCTACTTTAAACTTCTCAAGGCATTCATATCGATTAGCCTATTGAATAGTTTAAAGTGGCCAGAGATATTGGAAAAGGAATAAAATCTTGCTAAGGAGACTTTTGGGAATAGATTTCTTCCCTTTGCATATTTCTGGTTTCTAATTCTGATCTGTAGTAATGAAGTCCTAACAGCTCTCAGTCCTTCATTTTGCTACATTTTGAATCAGATGAAATGCAAAATCCTTAAATATTGAAACAACATGCAATTTTCATTTAATTATTTTTCTTAAATTGTTATCCTAGCCATTACAAAAATACTTGGACGCAAACTTTATGAACAAAAATGTTTCTCATTTTTCAGAAAATGGTAACTGATGTTTAAAAACTTGAAATAAAATGAGGCAGTTCAAATAAAATTAAAATTAAGTTTAATTTTGCTAAAAACTGATCCCAATGTCTTGCTGCTTGTATAAGAAGGTAAATTTGAAGCCAGCCTCTGACCTGGTAGTATATATACATCTTTAAACAACCAATTCATTTCACCCTTTTGTTTTAATGGCAGCTAATGCTGAAAATATAGATTTACCACAGTAAGTAGTAGCTAAGAGATTTAGAGCATTCATGGTTTTCTTTCTTTCTCTTCTCTCTCTATCAGTGTAAGATTGTATCAGTAAATTCCAGAACTCTCTCATTATTTCCTTCTCATTCTTCAGTCAAAGTCCATGTTTGACAAGTGCAGAATCTTAATTTTGCCTACTTTAATGAGAAAAACAGTACACTCTAGGCTTCAATTTTAAAGTTGTTTGTTCTGAAACAACCTTTATAAGAAATTTGCTTTTATTCAACTTATGTGAAGAATTCTAACTGCAGAGGAAAGTAAAATTCAAGCCTTAGATCCAAGTTCTCTAATTGAAAAAGTACTGTTGTCTCCTTCTAATATTCTATTTCAGAATTGCCTCACAACTAAAACAATTTTCTTTTCTTTTCTTTTTTTTTACCAGCAAGCTAAATGGGGACTGCAGCATGCCTAGCTGAAAGACATACTAATTGATATGGCCAAAGATGTTTTCTAAGTAGAGCATTATAAAAGAGCTCTCTCTCTCGTTCAATTGTTCTTAGAAAACTTTTTCTTTTCTTTTTTTTTTTTTTTTAAGAAAAAGTGAACTTCTTTTTAAAAAATAAAAAGATGCACTTCATTTCCTTTGTTTTCCTTCTTGAACGGTTGATGGTTCATATCCTTGCTTGTTCTTGCTAATCATCCTAGAGGTGGGCCAGAATTGTTTCATGATTCTGCAAACATTCTCTGACTACCAGGGAGGCAATATTAATGGCAGTTAAACGTGCCATCTGGGAACTCAGGCAGACTGTGTGTTAAGTCCTACCTCCACTGCTTACGAACTGCGTAACACTGGGGAAGAGACAGCTTCATTAAGTCTCAGTTTCCTTTTCTATATGATAGGGGTAATCATATTACCTAGCTCACGTTGTGAGGATTTACTGAGATTAAAGCATCTAAAGAACTTGGAGCATTTGGTTCATATGTGTTCAGTAAATGTCAGCTATTGTTTTATTATTGACGAATGCAATGTGCTGTAGAAAACAGTGAATCAGAAACAACACGTGTGTCCTTATCCCTGAACACAAACCAGATACAACACAAAGCATCATAGACATTTGTTCTAGGTCTCTTTCAGTCAAAGATTTGCTTGGCATTGACATGTTTCCCCATTTCAAAGACAACAGCCTTGCTATTTCCACAAGAGGTTAACAAGATTGGAATTCTTTAGTGGTGTCAATATGTTGTACTGAGCATGTCTGCAGTTTCATTAAAGTTTATGTTGATTGGAAGTGCTGTTGCTGCCAGTTCCTTTATTAAAAGAAATATCCTAAATTCTATCAAGGTTAATGGCAATTGACAGAGCTATTGCTTCGATTTCCTTCCTCTGCTCTAAGCCACAGACGAGCTTGCACTTTCCCAGGGCACATGGCTTCACCAAGGTCTCATGAATCATGTATGCATAATTTTTCTTGTCAATTCAATGAATACATTTAAAACACCTTTAAGACCTAGATTTTGGTTTAAGGTAAATACATGTTTTAGTAAATTTACTGCTTTTGTGAACTAAATCATAATATTTCTCCAAGAGGAAGACACGTGTGTGCAATGTAAAGTGCAAACGCTGTTGTCAGCTTCACGTCTCCATTGGTAAGAACTTTGCTACATACAAAGCTCCAAGACTTGTGTCATATCATACTTTCCAGTGATAGTAAAATCTAGGTATATACAAGTTTTGTTGTAGTTGTTTACTTTGACATCTTCCAGCTTAAGACAGTTCCTCAATATATAAAAAGATACATGTCCATTATGGCAGTGTGTGTAAGTGTGGGAGGGTGGTGTGTTTTTCATATATCTGTTTGTACATGCACACTCAAATGTGTGTGTGTGTGTGCTTAATTTCTATCAGTGGTAAATTCTTTTAGATACAGCGCACTGATAACTCTACTGTATCTGACCCATTTACCACTTTTCTTCAAAAATAATTTTCAAAGTCGCGGGTATATAATTTTTAAAGCTCATAAAAAGGCTTTTGTTGTCTTTTTAAAAATCAGTCGGGGGTGCACAGGTAGTTCAGTGGTAAGAATGCCTGCCTTCCATGCCGAGACCTGGGTTTGATTCCCAGAACAGGCACCCCCCCCCAAAAAAAAAAAGAAAAAAGAAAAAAATCAGAAGCCCATCCACAAAATTTCCTAAGGGCTTGAGCCAAATGATTCTTGAAACTGCTTATACAGTCAAACAATTTTGTTTTTAGTTTGTGTTTGTAAAGGATGGCTCTCATCTTTTACTAGGCTTCTCAAGCTAGTTAGTATTACTGAGACAGTTAGTATTACTGGGGGGCAGTGTGCTTTTTGATCTGATGCTTTTCCCATATACCTTAGCTACCAAAAGTCAAAGCCATCAATGTATAGCAGGTAGAAACCAGAGATTGTCTCCAAATAATCTCTCAGTTAAGAAAGATACACTCTTTGGGCTTCAGTTTCTTAATTTCTAAATGAACATACAGTATTATTTTACCAGTGATTTTCAACTGGGAGTATGAGGAAGGGTATATTGGAATTTCCAGGCGAAGTGAAGGTGCATCGTTTATGGAAGATATATTATCAGATTTACTTTGATGTGCTTCATTCACACTATTTATATCATTTGGAAATTTTGACCAGCATTAAAGAAGAGTGTGAGACACTATGGATTTATCCAATAGGAACATAGGGTGTATGACACCTGAGAACATCCCTCCTTCTAAAATCCTGTGGTGCTTTAGTTAAGCATCACTGATAGGGGTGCTGGAGTGAAGTCAGAAATATCTCAGTGAGACCTTCCTTGGTGTCACTGTCAGTCGTTGGACTTCAATATGAGGAGACTTAAATTTGTAAAAACTCATATTCAACTATGTTACTTCCTCTTAAACTAATTTTAAAATGGAAAACTTCCTCCCAAAATCACGCTGTATATAGTTTGCAGTTAATGCTACAGGGGAAATGGGTTTTGTGATTCCTCTAATCTATAACAGCGACTTTCGCCTGAGGCTGTGCTCCTCTCCCAGCTCCTCATCCTTCCTAATTTAAGGGACTCAATAATGCTGCTCGAGCAGATTTTTAAACATTTTTGATTGTCAATAATTTTAACCTTCTACAGAAACAAAATATAAATGAAATGTGGTTCTGCCAACATATTGCTAAGGAAATCAAATCATTATTTTTATAATCTGCAAGAGAAAATATCACTTTCTGGTTCTTCTTATTTTGCATACTGGTGGATCTCAGTAAGTATAAAAATAATGAGAAAACAGCAGCTGATGCATTTGTCATCTTCAGAATAAAAACATAAACTTTTTGTAGTAAAAGTAGCAGTGACCTGAGAGAGTAGAGAGAAGAATAAATAAATTGCGGCAACAGTTCTTCGGGAGTTGTGTTGGGGAGACCCAGCGAATTAGAAATTTATTCTATGGAAACTCATCTCAGAGGGGGCTTTTTGCTATTCCCCGCCTTGATAATGTAGAATGAGTCTCTATTGTCAAACTCCTCCTCGATTTAAAGTCCTGAACCCTATTCTCCTGCTTTATTTCTATTATGAGAGAAACAGACCTCCCAATTCTCACAGGCCATCTGCCCCACTATTTTCTTTACTCTATACTCACCCCAATCTATTTAGTTCCTCCACAATTTTCTGAATTTTTCTCCTATGAGGTCATCCCTAACTAGGCTGAACTGATGCATAGTTTATTCCATTTGCACCAAAACTTGCTCTTTGTAACTCATTAGTGCTCTAAATGTATTAAACACTCTTGTCCAGATGGCAGGAGCCTTTATTAATTTAAAATTTTAATCTAATTAAAAACTTTTGTATACTTGCAGCTTTCAATGTGCCTAAAAATTACAATTAACCCTCAGAGAAAAACAAAAAGGCTAAAATATTTCATGAGCATCTATAAGATGGATAGAATAGAATGATAGAAATAGTATATGGGTTTTGATGTTCAGGTAAGTTTGATCCAAGTCTTTAGTTATATTGTTTAAATACAGCATTTAACATTTGAGAGGGTTTAATATTATTGACTTAGTGAGATCACTTTGAAGGTTAATGTAATGTGAGATGACAGAACTGACATTTATCAAATGTATACGTAAATGTATATAAATATATGTGCGTGTATTTTTATATGCATACATACATACACACACATATGTGTGTACGTGTATGATTTGAGATTAAACAAGGACACATGTAGAGATAAAATACACAAGTATCTACCAAAAAGCCTGACATTTAGTAGTCAATCAATAAGCGGTATTTATTATAATATGCATATATAGATAAGCTACTATGATATAAAGTATAGATGGATTTATTGATTCTGTAATAGCATGCTATCCTTTTGCTTTGTCATGAGCTTTTCTTTTCACTCCTTCATTCCTTCTCCTTTGAACCATCTTATGTGACTGTAGAGATTCAAGTATTATGTGTAAATTGGCTTAGAGGGAGAAATAAACATAAACTGACACTGGTTTGCCTTTTATAAACTGGAGAATGCTATAACATTCTCATTTCCTTCTGATTTTCCTTTCTTCATTAGATGCAATGAAATTCTAAAAAAGAACAAATCTAGATTAAGAAAATGTATCTATAAACTATTAGCATAGTTATAAAAATTGATAGAGTATTTGTTCACACCTCTTAAATGTTTGTATTTAAATAATATAGTCCCAGAGTTTACAATTTGTTTTCCAAAGTACTCGTAAGATCTCATTTAAAGCTTTTTGACTTTCCATACTTGGACTTAAAACTTGGGCAATCACATTGATTTAAACTGAGGAAATACCTGATAGATATAGCTAATACAGTTAATGCATTTAGTCAACAGACATACTCAAAACGTTCTGACAAATATTTGTGAAGCATTTTCCTAACAGAAAAACAATTGCAGTTTTGACTCATACTTGAAAATTTTACATTTCTGGAAGAATAAGATGGATTCTTTTTCCTCCACTTCCCTAAAAGTTTAGTGGTTATATTTTAAATTTTTCTGGTCATTAAAGACAATATAAATATCTTTTAAAAAAATCTGTATCAGAGTATATCATTGGAAATTCTTTGAGGACACATGAAAAGTGTTAAAGATTTTAAATTTTGGCATGCATTAGAATTACCTAGAGACTTACCCAGTTTTGTGGGTCTCATCCCTAGATGTTCCATTTCAGTGGGCTGAATGGAATGCATTAATTTCTATTTCTAACAAGCTCATAGGTCATGCAGATATTGCTGGTGGCAAGACCTAACTTTGGGAACCATTTCTGTGAAACAGTGGGACTTAACCTTTTGGCTATATGGACCATTCTGAGGTTATGATTAAATATCTGAACTCTCTAATCAAAGAAATAATCCAAAACCTATCATTAAAATCTGCTATACATTTTCAGAGATCTCCTAATTAAAAGACATTAACTCTTACAAAGCATTGCATTTGTACTATATATAGCTGCTTCAATGTAGAAGGTAGAGATTGACTAGCCGATTATAAAATCACTATTTGAGCTTATATCTTGCAGGAAAAATGGAGAAAATTTCTCATATCGACTTGCGTTTTTAATTTTAATATTGCATATATAAACCTAGGTACATCAATTATTTCATGAACTGTGTATTTGATGTAAGATATTTCCTGAGAACAACAATTTGAAAACCTCTATTTCCAAACCTTATAATACCTTATACATCCCAATAATTTTCACTTAATTGTCATAAACAAATTTTCCTGATTAGCCTCTTTTTTCCATCCATCTCTCATGTATTCTGTTCCAGGCCTTTTTCGTGCTTACAGTGCCATCCTGTTCTAATTAAACTATTTAGATTAGAAAGTGTTAACTCTCCCTGAACACCACTCAACTGTTCAACCCAAGCACTAAATAGCTTCCCAAGCTAGACATTTCCTCAGGGATTGCCAGTTGATGGTCCTTCTGTCCTAATCTAGCCCAAATGCATTAGCTGACCTGCAGAGTTTGTTTGCTTGTTTTAGAAGTAATTTTATTGTGCTTACAGCAGGATATACACTTCATTTGGCCACAGTCTCCATCATGCCCTACTGCATCCTCTGGCAGATTCATACATTTATGCTGATGCTGAGCTCCTTTGAAGCATCTTAGTTTTTAATTCTTTTTCAATATCCTCGCTTTTATTTCTTATTTCTAAATAGTTCTGAATTACCTTTTAAAGCAAATTAAAGTCAATTTTATTTATATCTATGTATGTATTGTATATGTCTGTCATCTATCTAACTATCTAATCTATCTTTTCTCTAATCTACCTACTAACCTCTCTATCTAGTGACTATATATACTATTTAGTAACTGCATTTAGTAATTACATATAGAATTTACAGTAACTCTTGTCACCAAATATTTCCAATTAATTTTAACTCCTTTTAATCCTGAAAGTGATTCATCATTTTAAAACTATTTCTAAACTTTTAAAATCACTTAAATGTATATAAAATTAACATGTATTGAATGCTGCTCTGTCCCAAGAGTAAACCCTATTTCACTTACTCTTCTGTAACACAACATTATGGTTCTTAACCCCACTATAATAGATCAAGAAATGGAGGCAGTAAAGTCCTGAAGAATTATCAGGTGGAAAATGATGAGGAGTAGAGGAACAGTATGAGCAGATGCATATGATACAAAAACAGTTTGGTCTGTTCTGTGAAAGGCAAATATTGCCTGCAAATAGGATGAGTCAAAGTGGGTAAACCCCAGGGGTGGGAGAAGAGGCTGGAATGCCAAAACATGAAATTAGTGGGGTTGGACA